>CM070575.1:33866642-34008219 GCA_036346355.1 Rhipidocladum racemiflorum | reverse complement strand
ATCGGACCCTCATGTGTTCAGCACTAGAAGTCCAGGAAGGCAGCGCTTAGTGCACCACAGTGCCTTAACATCGGTATATATCAAGCAATCATACCATAATACGTATCTTATCAAAGTACTTTATTTAAATAATCAAAAGAGGTTACTTTCGACCTTATACGGTAAGAGTTACAAATATATGCCTTGCAAAGGCGAAACTTATAAAAAAGAGAATAGAGCAGCAAATGGAAAATTCCAAATGAGACTTCTCGTAAGGCGCCATCATCCGGTATACCACAGGCAGGCTGGCTGAGGCCTCCGTCATCCCTTAAGTAGGCCATTGGTCTTCTTAGAGTTCCTCACTCCAAAGTAGCGTAATCTCCTCTCTCAATCTGAGTATTGTGTTGAGGCAAGGGGTGAAGTACTTGGTACTCGGCCAAGTCAGGTGCATGCACTGCAAGCTAATATACTTATGATGCATGGCTTAGTACAAAGGGGAGTAGCTTGAGGGTATATTTACGATGTAAACAGCTTTTGACAAGTAATATAAGTAGATTCGGAGTGCGGTAGAAATCATTAAAGCATAAATAACTTTTCTAAGAAGTTTAAATAACATTTTTCCCCATCCTAAAACCATAGTATTCCATCATCTTCCTTGTTAAAACCAACTCCTATCTTTTCTGTAAAACCAAGTTATTTCCGGAAAATCTAACCCTTGTATTTGTAATTCCTGAGCATTGTCTGGCAAAGACTCAGTGGACTCCGGCTTATTCAAATAGATTTCTAACCACTCTTGCAGAGGTTATGCACTTTACTCCACAAGATACAATCCACTCTACCACGCCAGTACGTGAATCGCCATACAAGAGTATGCGAATGAGCTTGATCAGTAAGCAAAGCCTTCTGGAAGCCTCTCAAACAACACAGGTGGTCCCTCTCCCAGGTACGTGCTCATACACCATCCTCTTCCTTAGCCAAGGCGTAAGTATCTGGACCACAACACACCGTTAGGTAATGGGTACTGGCCACAAGCACGACTTACGCCTCCCGTGCATAATCACACAAACAGTGTAACCGGACACCACTCGAGGCCTCCGCAGAGTGAGTCTCTTAGCGCACTTAGTCAACTAGGGCCGTCCCCATTCCTCTATCGCACCATGTGGTTGCAAGTATGACCTACGAGTTCAAAGGCTTGCAGAGGTTAAGTCCTTAGAGTGACCAGGGCAAGACTACCCGAAAAAACCAAATCAACACTCCCAATGCCACAATGGCCGGCCCACTGGATTACTCTTGCCACATGCCCCTGTCGAAATCACATTTATCAAACCTCTTGAGTTGATTACCTGCACATGCACCACGTGCCATCAACATCACATGATACTTCTTTCCAAAACAGGTTCAATATATCATTAAGTCCATATTAGCATTTGATTATCCAAAATCGCATGTCATGGAGCACGTCTTGAGGTGCTCTAAGCAAAGATACTACAAATCGATCTAAACCCATGTTTGGCAATTTAATAATGTCCAACTAGTAAACCACAACCAGGTGACAAGGGACTGCATGGCACATACTTAAGTAATCAAGTGTGTCATACCATAGCAAATTGGTATTTATCTAACTCCCAGTGTTTAAAACCAAAGTATCTTTCTAATTAAACTAGCATGCAATAGTTTAAATCAAAATAGATTTTCAAATGGGGATCAACATGGTCAAAGCAATACACTTGCCTTCAAAAAGTACTTGCTCTTGGTCTTGAGTTGGATCCTGAGTCAATACTTCTCCTTGAATCCTTCCTGCACTTCAACGCTTCATACTCGTAAAGCGTGCAAATAGCAAATACACAAATGAACACTATGCAGCAAAAGATCCCAAACTCCAAATAAAAATCCATAAACAGAGAGAACATAATTTTCTGGATTTTTAGAAAGCTGGAATAAATCAAATTTGGAGTTAAACGCACCAAAAGTTATGATTATTTAAAGTTTAAATAATCAATTAAATAATTTTACAGAGAAAAACTTTAGTCCAAAAATTAAATAAAATTCATATTTAGGTAGATCTCAATTTTATATAAATTTAGAAATTTGAATCGCTCAAATCAGGAGTTGAAAGCACTTAAAAGTTATAAGCGTTTGAAGTTTGAATCTAAATTTGAAATCATTATTCGAATTAATAAATCATTTTCTTTTCGGAAATTAATTATTGCGTCAGCATGGACACGTGGCAGCCTCTCGATTGGCTGCTGGCGTCAGCCGGTCCATGGACTTGGTCCACGCTTCGGCAGGTCTCACTGTGGACTCGGTCCACGACTCTCGTGTCGATGCCCGACATGTGGGCCCTCTCGGGTAGCGTCATCACGGCGGCGTCGGCTGGGGGCTCAGCCCGCGGTGCTGACAGGTGGAGTCCCTGTGGACGTCATGGGTGGCGTCGACGCCAGCTGGAGTTAGCCACCGACATGCGGCCCCTCGACACGCGCCTCGCAGCTGTCGGCATCTGCACTGCCGCCGCGCGTGGGCCGGCGTTGACCGCGGTCCATCTTCCCGACACGTGGCGCAATCTCAGCCGTTGGTTTGAAAATCAACGGCGGCGGATTAGATCCGGGGTTAACACGTTGAAAACTACTGTTGCTCGTGGGCGTTCGATCTAGATCGGACGGTCCAGATCTAATCCTATATTCGCCTTTGCTCTGACACGTGGCGACAGGAACCGTTGGATCTTGATCCAACGATTCGCATCCAATCGGGTTTGGGAACACGTGAGCTCACCTCAACCGTCGATCTGGATCCGACGATCCTCCGAGCTTCGCGACGGCGATGGTCTTCCGCAAGGGGCCAAGCTTGACCGGAGACGGGGGCGGCCACGAGCCCGACGGCGCTTGGGGGCGTGCTCGGCGATGAAGCTCTCCCTTCGGGTGCGCTCGTCAGCGAGGACTCGGATCCGCCTCCTTCTCGGCCGGAAGACGACGGACGACGGCGAACCAGGCGCAAACCGCAGCGGAGGAAGAGACAACTCCGGCGTAGCGATTGCGGCTCAACGGTGGCGGCTTTCCGCGAGATGGCCTTGGGGAACGGGTGCGCAAGGATGAGGGCAACCTGGGGACGCCTCACGCTTTAAATAGCCTCGGCAGGTGCGTCTAGAAGCGGAAACCTAGTTCGCTACGGCGGCGCTGGCGCGGCGAAAGTCCGGCGCTGGACTGGCGAAGACGACAAAATCGTGGCCGTCCACGTGGCGCGATCAACGCCACGATCGCGAGGCGCGATCGGATCCTACTGCTGACGCCGGAACCAGACGGGCCGATCTACCGTTGGATCTTGATCCAACGGTTGGGATTGATTAGGAGTTAGGAGTGGGTTCGAATTCGAGTCAATCGGCCGGTCGGACTCGAGTCCGACTCGGTCGGATGAACAGTACTTGACCGAGTTGGATTTTCCTAGCCAATTAATATTTAAAATAATTCCCGATAATTCATTTAATTCATTAAAAATAGCAAAAGACTCGAAAAATTCGAGAAAAATTCTGAAAATATTTTGGAACATTTTGGACTCAAATAAAATATTTCCAACAAAATTTTATTTGCAAAATTAAATTCTTTAATTATTTCAAAAATGGAATAAATTCAAATAAATTCCAAATAAATCCAAATAAATTCAGAAAATTCCAAAAATTCACAAAAGTGCCAAATCACACATGAATTTAAGAAAAGCAAAATTTTTGGGGTGTTACAAACCTCCCCTTAATAGAATCTCGTCCCAGATTAGAGGCTTACTAAAGGAATAGGTTTGGAAATTCTTTCTTCAAATCCTCTTGTGACTTCCCAAGTCGCTTCGCTTTCTTCATGGTTGCTCCTTGAACTCTACAAAAACAGGTTGACTTGTTTCTAGTTTCGATCCATTGTGTCTAGAATCCTCACAGGATGTTCCTTATAAGTCAAATCCTCTTGCAACTCAATTGACTCTAGCGGTGTCTCGTTCCTCGAGAAACTTCGGAGACACTTCTTTAATCCAGGACACATGGAATACATCATGTACTCCTGCCAGCGATCGTGGGCAACTCGGTGATAAAGCAACTTCACCTTCTGCGACTCAAAATTTTAAATGGTCCAACATAACGGGTGCGAAGTTTCCTTTGGCATGGAACCTCTTAACTCCCTGAGGCGTAACTCGAGGTATACAAAGTCTTCGTTCAAAACTCAAATCTCGGCCGGCGATTGTCAAAGAGCATAACTCTTCTCGGTCGAGATTGGGCTATCTTTCAACCTTTCCCTAATTATGGCGTCTGCTTCTTGACCTCTTGAAGAATATCAGGCCCAAAGACACGGCGCCGCCGGTCTCATTCCAATTCAATGGCGTCCCGACATGGTCGACCATACAAAGGCCTCAAAAGGTGACATCGTAAACTCAGCTTTGATAACTATTGTTGTAACTAAACTCGGCATACGGCAAACTTTTTATCCCAAGAGGTAGCATAGGCCAATGCACAAGCTCTTAGCATATCCTCGAGTCTGGTTGACTCTTTCGGTCATCCATCATGCATGGATGATAAGGTACATCTTGAAGTTCAAGCGGGTTCCCATGGCTTCATGCAACTTATTCCGAACCTTGAGGTAAATTGGGTACCTCCGTCCGATACAATCCTCTTTGGCACTCCGTGCAAACAAACAATCCTGATCATGTACAACTCGCTAACTTATCTCCGAGTAAGTGGTCTTCACGGGGATAAAATGGGCTACTTTAGTCAAGCGATCCACTATAACCCATATGGAGTCATAACCTCCTTGAGTCTTCGGCAAACCGGTAATGAAATCCATTCCGATTTCCTCCCACTTCCACTCGAGGTATTTTCAGTGCATGTAGCAATCGCTGCTGGTCTCGATGCATTGCCTTGACTCTCGGCATACGTGGCACAATGCAACATGCCTCGGCAACTTCACGCTTCATACTCGCCACCGTAATCTCTCCTTGAGATCCCGATACATCTTGGCGCTTCGAGGATGAATCGAGTACTTAGAGTCATGGGCTTCTTCCGTAATCGCTTGCTTTAACTCCTTTTTGTTAGGCACACAAATGCGATCCTTCATCCATAACGTGCCTTGCCTCGTCTAGCTTGAAATCCTTTGCCTTGCCTTTCCTCCATTTTGGACTTAATCCTCACGGATCTTGTCATCATCATCCATCCTTCTCTGATCCAGTCCTCTAAAGTAGGCTTTACTTCCAAGCGGCCAAGAATCCGCTAGGTACAACCTCAATCTTCATTTTAAATCCTCACATAACTCATCCTGACTTGTGGCTAGCAACGTACTCACGGTATGGCTCTTCCGACTCGGAGCATCGGCTACTACGTTGGCCTTCCCGGGATGGTAATGGATTCCAACATTATAGTCCTTGATTAACTCTAGCCATCTCCTTTGCCTCATATTCAGATCTGATTTGGGTGAATATGTACTTAAGGCTCTTATGATCCGTATATACCTCACATCTGCTTCCAATCGAGATAGTGACGCCATATCTTCAAGGCATGCACTACGGCGGCTAACTCTAGGTCATGTGTCGGATAATTTTCCTCATGCGGCCTCAAGCGCCTTGATGCATAAGCGGCGACCTTTCCATTCTGCATCGGCACACATCCAGAGTCCTTAGCGCGATCGTCACAATAAATATCAAGCTTTTGAGCAACATCGGTAGAACTAACACGGTCTTGATGTCAATCGCTTCTTCAGCTCCTGAAATCCTTTCCTCACACTCAAGGCCCATGCAAACTTCTTTTCCTTCTTCAAGCAATTGCGTGAGAGGTTTGCATTGTCGAAAAGCCTTCGATGAAACGGCGGTAATATCTCGCCATTCCAAGGAAACTCAGAATCTGGAGTCACGATCTTGGTGTTCCCAATGTAACACAGCTTCCACTTTGCTTGGATCTACGGCGACTCCTTCATGCGGTCATCACATGTCCAAGAAACTCCACCTTGTCCTTCCAAAAATCACACTTGCTGAACTTGGCGAAAAGTTGTCGTTCCTCACTTTTCCAAAACTACGCCTTAAGTGTTGGCATGTTCATCCTCTCGTCTTGGAAGTAGATTAGGATATCGTCTATGAACACGACGACAAACTTGTCCAGATATTCCATGAACACCTTATTCATCATATTCATGAAATAAGCCGGCGCATTCGTCAGACCGAAGGACATAACTGTAAACTCGTAATGTCCATATCTTGACGAGAATGCGGTCTTCGGAATATCTTCCGATCGGATCTTCAGCTGGTGGTATCCCGATCTCAGATCAATCTTGGAGAAAACTCCGGCTCCTCTTAATCGATCAAACAAATCATCAATCTGGGTAGCGGATACTTATTCTTCCACGGTGACTTCATTGAGTGCACGGTAGTCAATGCACATCTGAAACTCCGTCCTTCTTCTTGACAAACAAAAGCTGGTGCTCCCCAGCGACGAACTTGGTCTCGATAAATCCTTTCTCCATTAACTCCTCTAGTTGTTTCTTCATTTCTACCAACTCCTCGGTAGACATCCGATAGGGTCTCTTTGCTATCGGTGCTTTGTGCAGTACAAGCTCTATCACAAACTCTATGTCCTGTGGCGGCATACCGAGGTAGATCTTCGGGAAAAACATCGGGGTACTCACTCACTCGGAACATCCTCTATCAGATTGCCTTGGCATCAAGTAACCATCAACTGGCCCATCTCTAATCGCAATGGCTTGAAATTCCACTTTCTTCCTACACGGGCTCTCAACCGAATGATAGTCCTTCGTCCGCAATCCAATACGACCTTGTGCTTGGATAACCAATCCATTCCCAATATAACATCTAAGGTGCAGGTCTCCAAAATTATAAGGTTTGCTAGGAACTCTATTCCATCTATTAGTATTCTCACCGGAACATCCTACTTCCGTTCGGAGTTCGGAACCAGGGTTTGAACTAAAAGCATGCACTTAAGTCTTGCAATTCTCAAGTCATTTCTAGTAGCAAAGCCTTGCGAAACAAACGAATGCTGAAGCTCGAGTCAAACAAAGCTACATTGCGAGTCTGAGTTAACAAGTAACTTACCCGATCTGACGTCCGTAGCATTCTGCGGCATCTGCGGTGACATGGTTGACTTCGGCCTCTCACCACGATGCAGGGTGTGGCTCACTGTGTCTTTGGCGTCCTAGCTGGGGGTGGTTCCTAGATTGAAGCCGGCGAATTCGCTCTGCCGTCTTCTTGGACAAGCTGTTGGCAAAGTGTCTGGCTCGTTGCGGTTATGTAATGCTCTCCTTTGTTCCTTCTTATTTGCTGGGGTAGCGTTTCTAAGCGGGTCGGGGTCTGCGTAGTTCGATTGACAGGTCTTGGTGCTGGATGGTGCCCTTGTTGCATTACGTGGTTGGAATCCCGAAGAGGTGATTTGGTGCAACTCTCAAGCGTTGTTCTTTGCGCTCCTGGCGTGATCCCTTCTTTGTTTGCATCCTGCGCTTCTGTTCTCCTCCGGTTCCTTGCGCTTGTCCTCAAGAATAAGCGCCTTATTCACCAACTCTTGGAAATCCGGAAGGTGTGGGTGATCAACCCCTACTTGAAATCCTGAGTTAAGTCCCTTCATAAAGCGAGACCGCCTCGATTTATCTGTCGCTACATCCTCAAAGTGCGTAGCGTGCTAATCAGTGTGAACTTGTTCAGGTAGTCGGCCATCGGTCGATTACCTTGCCTCGGCTCTGAACTCCTCCTTCTTAAGGTCCATAATTCCTTCAGGCACGTGATCTTGTCGGAATGCATTTGTGAACTCTTCCCAAGTGATATCTTGAGGTTCTCTGCGTGCACGAAGTTCTCCCACCATTCAGTGGCTGTTCCTTCCAAATCGATGAGAAGCGTAAAGTACCTTCTCATTCCCTATGCATTGAGCTATGTGTAGCTTCCTCTCAATTGATCTTAACCAATCGCCGGCCTCCCAACGGATTGGCATTCCCTGCAGAGAAAGTGGGTGGGTGAGTCCTCATGAACTCTGGCACCTTGTATTCTCGCGTGGTCTCTGATTATCTTGATTAGCAAAGTGGATCAAGCGCTTGATGACGTGTTGCATTTGTTGCATCATAGCATGCATCAATGAGTCTGAGCTGACAAGAAATGCTCCAAAATTCTGCACATCCAGCGGGCGGTCTTTGGTGCTCCATCATTGGGGTTTTCATGGGCGAACCACTCCCATTGCTTCCAAAGTTTCCACGGGTGTTCACCATCCGTCGATTTGCTCTAGGTTTAGAGATGAGAGGGAAGCAAGAATAGGCAAGTAGTATAGAACTTATGCGGGGCGAAAGGTGTAGCCTTAAGGTCCAACTTTATTATTAGTAACTTGGTATGGCCGCTTACAATGCCTAAGGGCCTTGCAACACATCTGCACACTCGAGAAACAATGAAAATCCAAATCGAACTAACTCGAGTCCTAACGCCTAAAGGGTGACTCTTTACTCTATGACTGACTCGTGAAGGAGTCTCACTATAGAACCTATGCTCACTCATCGAAAACCTCCATCTCGTCACAAGAGTGCTTTACGTAAGAACTTCGGAATTTTTAAATCGTGACTGTAAGGGAAAATTTCAGCAATAGACAAGAAAAGAGAGAAGGGATAAGTCGAGAGGTCATTTCTTGTCTTCACAAATTTTTAGCTTTAGAAAATAGGTTTTATCCTCACTACGACCATTCTAGCTTAGGGTTGAGCCTACAAATGAAAGTATGGCTCTGATACCACCTCTGTCGGGACCCCGAATTTGCAAATCCGGACCCTCTGTGTATTCAGCACTAGTCCAGGAACGCGCTAGTGCACATAGTCTTAACATCGGTATATATCACAATCATACCATACGATACTATCAAAGTACTTTATTTAAATAATCAAAGGGTTACTCGACCTTATGGCCAAGTTACAAATATATGCCTTGCAAGGCGAAACTTATAAAAAAGAGAAATAGCAAAGCGGAAAATCAAATAAACTTAGTGGCGCCATCCAAGATACCACAGTAACCGACCGGGCTCGCATCCCTAAGTAGACGGGTCTTCTTGGAGTTCCTCCTCCAAAGTCAAGTGGCGTAATCTCCTCTTCAACTGATATTGTGTTGAGGCAAGGGTGAGTACTTGGTACTCAGCAAGTCATGCACAGAATGCAAGCTAATATACTATATGCATGGCTTAGTACAAAGGAGTAGCTCAGGGTATATTTGCAGCAGAAATGCCTTTGACAAGTAATATAAGTAGATTCGAAAGCAAAGAGAAATAAGTAAAGCATAAATAACTTTTCAAGAAGTTTAAATAACATTTTTCCCCATCCTAAACCATATTTCCATCATCTTCCTTGTTAAACCAACCCATCTTTTCAAAACCAAGTTATTTCCAGAAAATCTAACCCTTGATCGTAATTCCCGAGCATTGTCCAAGATCTGTGGACTCGGCTATTCAAATAGATTCTACACTCTGCAGAGGTTATGCACTTTACCCACAAGATACAATCCACTCACCACGTCAGCCGTGAATCGCCATACAAGAGTATGCGAATGAGCGATCATAACAAAGCCTTTCGGAAGCCTCAAACAACACAGGTGGTCCTCTCCAGACGTGCTCTACACCATCCTTCCCTTAGCCAAGGCGGGTATGGGACCAACACACCGTTAGATGGGTACCGCCACGACCACGATACGCTCCCCGCACAATCACACAAACGGTGTAATCGACACCCTGAGGCTCCACACGTGAGTCCTTAGCGACTTAGTCAACTAGGGCCGTCCCATTCCAGCCATGTGGTTGCAAGTATGACCCAGTTCAAAGGCTTGCAAAGGTTAAGTCCTTAGAGTGACCAGGCAAGACTACCCGAAAAACCAAATCAACACTCCCAATGCCACAACCGGCCCACCTGATTACTTCTTGCCACATGCCCCTGGCCGAAATCATTTTATCAAACCCGATTGATTACCATGCACCACGTGCCATCAACATCACATGATACTTTTCCAAAACAGGTTCAATATATCATTAAGTCCATATTAGCATTTGATTATCCAAAATCATGTCATGAGCACGAAAGCGTGCTCTAAGCAAGATACTACAACGATCTAAAACCCATGTTGGCAATTTAATAATGTCCAACTAGTAAACCACAACTAGGGTGACAAGGGATCATGGCACATACTTAAGTAATCAAGGTGTCATATAGCAAATTGGTATTTATCTAACCCTGTGTTTAAACCAAAGTATCTTTCTAATTAAACTAGCATGCAATAGTTTAAATCAAAATAGTTTTCGAAATGGGATCAACATGGTCAAAGCACAACTTGCCTTCAAAAAGTACTTGCTCTTGGTCTTGAGTTGGATCCTGAGTCAATACTTCTCCTTCGAATCCTTCCGGCACTTCAACGTCTACTCGTAAAGCGTGCAAATAGCAAATACACAAATGAACACTATGCAAAAAGATCCCAAAACTCCAAATAAAATCCATAAACAGAGAGAACATAATTTTCTGGATTTTTAGAAACTGGAATCGTCAAATTTGGAGTTAAAACGCAAAAGTTATGATTATTTAAAGTTTAAATAATCAATTAAATAATTTTACAGAGAAAAACTTTAGTCCAAAATTAAATAAAATTCATATTTAGGTAGATCTCAATTTTATACAAATTTAGAAATTTGAATCGCTCAAATCGGAGTTGAAACGCAAAAGTTATAAGCGTTTGAAGTTTGAATCTAAATTTGAAATCATTATTCGAATTAATAAATCATTTTCTTTTTCGGAAATTAATTATTGCGTCGGCGCCAAGATGGACACGTGGCAGCCTCTGATTGGCCTCGACGTCAGCCGGGTCCATGGACTTGGTCCACGCCGGCTTGGGTCTACTGTGGACTCGGCCCACGACTTCACGTGTCGCCGACATGTGGGCCCTCTCGGGTAGCGCTATCGCGGCGACGTCAAGCCTCGCACCACTGCCGGAGATGGGGTCCACTGTGACGTCATGGTGGCGTGACGCCAGCACTTGGCTGGGTTAGCCATCGACATGCGGCCCCTCGACACGCGGGCCCTCGCGGCTCACGACGCAGCGCTGCGTGGGCCAGCGTTGACCGCGGCGGTCCATCTTCCCGACACGTGGCGCCAATCTCACCGTTGGTTTGAAAATCAACGGCGCGGATTAGATCCAGGTTAACACGCTGAAAACTACTGCGTTGCTCGTGGGCGTTCGATCTAGATCGGACGGTCGTATCTAATCCTATATTCGCACTTTGCATAAAGACGTGGCGATTGTGAACCGCTGGATCTTGATCCAACGATTCGCATCCAATCGGGTTTGGGAACACGTGAGCTCACCTCAACCGTCCGATCTGGATCCGACGATCCTCCGAGCTTCGCGGACGGCGATGGCTTCACGGCGGCGCGCCGGCTTGACCGGAGACGGGGACGACGACGTAGCCCGACGGGCGTTTGGGGCGTGTTCGGCGAGATGAAGCCTCCTTCGGTGCGTCTCGTCGCGAGACTCGGATCGGCCTCTTCTCGGCGGAAGACGACGGACGGCGGCGAAACCGGCGCAAACCGCAGCGGAGGAAGAGACAACTCCGGCGAGCGATTGCGGCTCAACGGTGGCGGCTCCGCGAGATGGCTCGGGGAACGGTGCGCAAGGATGAGGGCAACCTCGGGGACGTCTCACGCTTTAAATAGCCTCGGCCTCCGTGCCCTAGACGGAAACCTAGTTCGCTACGGCGCAAGGGGCGCGCGCATAAGTCCGGCTCGACTCGGCGAAGACGACACGAATCGTGGCGCCCACGTGGCGCGATCAACGGCCACGATCGCCGCGAAGCGCGATCGGATCCGGCCCTAAGCATGGCTCGAATCCAGACGGCCGATCTCGGCCGCTGGATCTTGATCCAACGGTTGGGATTGATTAGGAGTTAGGAGTGGGTTGGTCGAGTCGAGTCAATCGCCTGGTCGGACTTTAGTCCGACTTCGGTCGGATGAAACGATGCCTTGACCCGAGTTGGATTTTCCGGTAATTAATATTTAAAATAATTCCCGATAATTCATTTAATTCATTAAAAATAGCAAAAGACTCGTAAAAATTCCAGAAAAATTCTCGAAAATATTTTGGAACATTTTGGACTCAAATAAAATATTTCCAACAAAATTTTATTTGCAAAATTAAATTCTTTAATTATTTCAAAATGGAATAAATTCAAATAAATTCCAAATAAATCCAAATAAATTCCAGAAAATTCCAAAAATTCACAAAAGTGCCAAATCACACATGAATTTAAGAAAAGCAAAATTTTGGGGTGTTACATTGGATGAGCAAGGCACGTTATGGATGAAGGGTCGCATTTGTGTGCCGAACAAGAAGGAGCTGAAGCAGTTGATTTTAGAAGAAGCCAATGACTCCAAGTATTCCATTCATCCTGGAAGTGCCAAGATGTATCAGGATTTGAAAGAAAGATTCTGGTGGCCGAGCATGAAGCGTGAAGTTGCCGAACATGTTGCGCTGTGTGACATATGTCAGAAAGTCAAGGCAATGCATCAGAGACCAGCAGGATTGCTACAGGCGTTGAAGATACCTGAGTGGAAGTGGGAGGAAATCGGAATGGATTTCATTAATCGCTTGTTTAAAACCCAGTGGTGGATATGACTCCATATGGGTCATAATGCATCGCTTGACTAAGGTCGCCCATTTTATTCCAAAGAAGACCACTTATTTGGGAGATAAGTTAGCCGAGTTGTATATGACCGAGATCGTCTGTTTGCATGGAGTGCCAAAGAAGATTGTATCGAGACAGTACCCGATTTACCTCGAGGTTCTCGAATAAATCGTGCATGAAGCCATGGGAACCCGTTTGAACTTCAAGATGACTTATCATCCGCAGACGGATGGGCAAACCGAAAGAGTTAATCAGATTTTGGAGGATATGTTAAGAGCATGTGCATTGGCTTATGCTACCTCTTGGGATAAAAAAGTGCCGCCGTCTGGCGAGTTCAGCTACAATAATAGTTACTAAGCCAGTTTGCAAATGTCGCCATTCGAAGCACTATACGGTCGACCCTGTCGAACACCGTTGAACTGGAACGAGACCGGTGAACGCCGTGTCTTTGGGCCAGATATTCTCCAAGAAGCTGAAGAACAGATTGCCATGATTACGGAGAGATTGAAGATAGCCCAATCACGACAGAAGAGTTATGCTGACAACCGTCGCCGAGACCTGAGTTTCGAACCGAAAGATTTCGTGTATCTCAGAGTCACCCCACTCAGAGGAGTTAAGAGATTACATGCCAAAGGAAAACTCGCGCCGAGATATGTTGGACCATTCAAGGTTCTCAGCCGTAGAGGTGAAGTTGCATACCAACTGGAGTTACCGCAGTCACTAGCAGGAGTACATGACGTGTTCCACGTGTCCCAGCTGAAGAAGTGTCTCCGAGTACCTGAGGAGCAGGCGCCGCTAGAGTCAATTGAGCTACAAGAGGATCTGACTTACAAGGAGGACCCCGTCAACATTCTGGACACCATGGATCGAGAGACGAGAAATAAGTCAACCCGTTTCTGCAGAGTTCAATGGATCAACCATGCGGAGAGCGAAGCAACTTGGGAGCGCGAAGAGGAATTGAAGAAAGAGTTTCCGAACCTATTTTCTTTAGAAAGCCCTGAATCTCGGGGACGAGATTCTATTAATGGGGGGAGGTTTGTAACACCTCAAAATTTTGCTTTTCTTAAATTCATGTGTGATTTGGCACTTTGATGAATTTTTGGAATTTTTTGGAATTTATTTGGATTTATTTGGAATTTATTTGAATTTATTTCATTTTGAAATAATTAAAGAATTTAACTTTGCAAATAAAATTTTGTTGGAAATATTTTATTTGAGTCCAAAATGTTCCAAAATATTTTCCAGAATTTTTCTGCATTTTTTCTGAGTCTTTTGCTATTTTTAATGAATTAAATGAATTTCTGAGAATTTAATCTGATTATTTAATCGAGTGGGTTTTATCGTTTCATCCGACGACCGAAGTCCGAGTCGACTCGAGTCCGACCCGAGCCGGACCGAACCTAACGGCGTGACCGTTGGATCTTGATCCAACGGCCACGATTGAGCCACGCCACCCGAGCCCGAAGTCCGACCGAAGCCAGCTGGGCTAGCCGAGCCGCACTGAGCCCAAACCCTCGCACCGTTGGATCTTGATCCAACGGCTGACGTTGAGCCACGTCACCCAATCCGAATCCAACTCGGATTCCGCCGCCGCAACGGAGTGGGCCTCGGTTTTCGCGTGTTTCACGGACGCCGAGGGTCCTATTTAATGCGCCGCCACCGCTACTGTGACGCCGACTTTCGTTCGCACCCATAGCCCTAGCTCACGCCGCCAGAGCCGCCGTGGTTGCGCCGCAATCGCTCGCCGGAGTTGGAGGAGCGTTCCGCCGCGTTCAATTGCAGTTTCCGCCGCCATCCGCCGTCCTCCATCGCCGTTGAGCCCAGATCCGGAACCGCAAGGTCAAGCCGCGCCAGAGGAGACCCTTCACTTCGCCGGAGGAGCCCCGCAACGCCGTCGCCGTCTTCGTCTCCGGTGAACCAGCCCCGCCGCAAGCCATCGCCGGACCTCGAGCTCCACTAGCCGTCCGATCCAGATCCAAGGGTCCAGATCACGCCACGTCACACCCCAGTGAGATCCCACGTGCTAATCCCAGATCTATTTCCAACCATTGGATCGAGATCCAACGGCGTAGATTGTGCCATGTAGCCTAAACCGCACAGTACTAGATCCATTCTCAGCCGTTAGATCTAGATCGAACGGTTAGGGTTAGCCACGTTGTTTACGTTAGATTGGATCTTGACCGTCCGATCAAGATCGAACGATCCGCATCACCGAGTAGTTTTTCTTCTCGCGTTAGGCTAGATCTCGATCTGGGCCGTTGATTTTCAAATCAACGGCCGAGATCACGCCACGTGGCCGAGGCCGGCCGTCATGATCGGCGCGCGCGTGGAAGCGTGTCTCGACACGCTGGCTCGCATGTCGCTGGGGCCGGTTCCAAGCCCGGCCAAGTGCACCATGACGTCACGCTGATGTCACGGTGGCGCCCGCTGTCGGCCGCTCGGCCGAAAGCCGTGTCTTTGGCGTCATCTTTGGCGTCACCGTGCCGTCTTGCAGCCGTCCATGGACCCGAGGCGACGTGGCAGCTTCTGTTTGGTCCACGTGTCATGCTGACGCAATAAAGGAATTTCCGAAAAAGAAAATGATTTATTAATTCGATTTATTGATTTCAGAATTTGATTCAAACTTCAAACGCTTATAACTTTTGCATTTTAACTCCGATTTGAGTGATTCAAATTTCTAAATTTGTATAAAATTGAGATCTACCTAATGATGAATTTTATTTAATTTTTGGACCAATGTTTTTCTCTGTATAATTATTTAATTGATTATTTAAACTTTAAATGCTTATAACTTTAGCGTTTCAATTCCAAATTTGACGATTTCAGTTTCTAAAAATTTATAAAATTATGTTCTCTTTGTTTATGAACTTTATTTGGATGTTTGGACACTTTTTGTCAACTGCTTATTTATTATTTGCTATTTGCACGCTTTACGAGTAGACGTTGAAGTGCCCGAAGGCTTCGAAGGAGAGGTGTTGACCCAGGAGCCAGCTCAGGACCAAGAACAAGTACTCTTTGAAGGCAAGTTATGCTTTGACCATGTTGATCCCAATTTGAAACTTGATTTGATTTAAATTATTGCATGCTTGTTTAAATTAGAAAATGCTTTACCTAATTATGGGAAATTAGATATAGGCCAAATTGCTGTATGACACCTTGGTTAATTACATATGTGCCATGACCCTTGTCACCCTAGTTGTGGTTTACTAGTTGGACATTATTAAATTGCCAACATGGGAATTTAGACCATTGTAGTATACTGCTTAGACCTGCTACGTGCTCATGACATGATTTGAACAATCAAATGTTAATATTGACTTAATGATATATTGAACCTGTTTTGGAAAGGTGATAATATTGACTTAATGTATGATTTGGGGGATCGTGTTTCGGCAGTGGCTGAACCGCCGAATGAACTCCCTTAGGGACTCCTACTTCATCTGTTCCAGGGCATGAAGGTCGTCCTCCACGCCCTGCTGAGTGTAGGAGCCCTGAAAGTTTGCGACGAAGATGTCGCATAATTCCTCCCACGAGTGCACGGAGCCTCGAGGGAGGTTCAACAGCCAGGAGCGGGCGGAGCCCGTCAGCGACGTCGGGAGGTAGCTGGCCATGATCTTCTTAGATCCTCCCGCGGCACGCACCACCGTGGTATAGATCTACAGGAACTCCTCTGGGTTGGTGGTGCCATCGTATTTCTCGATGGACGCGGGGCGGAATCTCTCCGGCCACGCCATTTGGCGTAGGCGGAGGGAAAACGCCTGGCATCCCACGTTGTAGGGGGAGCAGCGCCGCCCGCCCGCCCCTCGGCCCCGAGATGGAGTCGAGGGGTGCGAGTCTACGCTCTCCCTAGAGCCAGGGAGCAAGGTCTCCCCTCGCCCGCTTGACATCGGGTGGCCCACACGGTGCTGCTCGAGTGCACGATGCCCCCTAAGGACGTCGCGCAAGTCAGCACCGCGCTGGGACCTTCGTTCATCCAAGCGGGCCCTCAGATCCCCACGGCTCCCCGCCGGCTCAGGGGAACCATGAGAAGAAGTGGGAGCACGTGCACGCCCCTGCACCGAGAGGTCAGAACTCAGGCACCCTTTCCTTTGTCCCGCCTCGCGACCAGGAAAAGTTGTGGCCGTCTTGGCTAGAGGCTTGCGCTGGCGTCGACGCCGCGTGCCTCGCCGCCCGATTTACGTGGCCCTCGGCCGATTCACCGCCTCCACTGCTGTTGGGCGGCGCCCACTAGGCGGCGATGTCTCAGCCTTAGGGCGGCGGGGTTTCGCCCCCTAGTGCAACCAGGGGTGATCGAGGAGCGGCCGCCGCATGGAGATTCGCGCCAGGTGTCGCTCTCCCATCGAGGACGCCGCCCGACAGTCGCCTCCTTGCGCGAAGCACCACGCGTCCCCTGACGGAGGGACCGGTCCGACGCCTGGCGAGTGCCAGACTGCCGCGAGCGCTGCTCTCCTCGTGTAGACCGTCGTGCTTGGAGCGAGAGGCTGCCATGCTGATGATCGTCGAAGCTTCTTGCAAACTTCGCAAGAAGATGGAAGAAGGAAGAACAATTCGCCACTGAGCCCCCTACCTGGAGCGCCACTCTCAGCGTATAAGCTAACAGACCCCTTCCCGGTCGGGGTGTGAGAAGTTCGAATGAGGGGCTTTCGTGGAGATTGCTCGAGACACAGCGGAAAGAGAACGAACGAAGCTCACAAGAAGAAGACACCCGTGTTTATCCAGGTTCGGGCCCTCCTCACGAGTAAAAGCCCTAGTCCTGCTGGGGTTGCTCTTGATTATGTTCTTGGGGGGAATCACTCAAACAACCTCCCTGGGACTAGCCGGTCTCCAGAGATGAACTAGCAGAGAAGAGGAAGAAGAACCAACCGAACCCTCTCCCATGCACCCCAGCTACCTTTTATATCCGGGTTGGCTGGGGCACATGGAGTTTACAGAAAGGCAGTACATTGAGTACACTGGGCAGGCTGCAATTAATGCGCCTATCACTATTCTGGCAGCACACTTAATGCCTTGGCACAGACGTCCTTCCCTCCACCTTGGGCCCCACGCCTGCTGGCGTCGCCCGCTCTGCCAGAGTGGGAAATTGCACCGTGACGTCACTGGTCATTATGGAGTGCATTGGGAACACACGCCGCCATACTGTGGCCAGCATTACCCCCATTTAATGCGCACGATATGCATTAAATATCTTTGACCTCTGCGGCGCCGCACAGCCGCTAAGGGCCTCGAATCGAAAGCGCCAACGGGCTGCGGCTCTGCTGCTACATGTCCGCGCAGGTTATCACACGCTTGACCGCCAAGGCGTGGTTTAGTCGCCATGTGTCCGCTGGGCGATCACACAGCTGACCGCCAGCGGCGTGGCCTAGTCGCCACCTGTCCGCTGGACGGCACCCTTTCTCACTGCTAGTGGTGTGGCCTGGACGCCACGTGTCCGCTAGCGGCTCTTACTGAAGTGTAGTGGGCACCCTGTGTTGGGGAACGCGGTATGCTACTCTAGCGCAAACCAGAAAAGCTACTCGCAAGAAGGGGATCATAGATCTATTACCACTATACGCGCAATTGCGGAATCCTTCGCACATCATTGTAGTGGATCATTCTCGGCGTGGATCGTCCTCGCCGTGGATCGTCCTCGCCATGGATCGTCCTCGCCGTGGATCGTTCTCGCTGCGGATCGTCCTCGTCACGGATCGTCCTCGCTGCGGATCGTCCTCTCCACACCGCAGTAGCAGCAGCGTCACCACAGCAATCCACACGTCCGGGGATGGAACGCCGTGCGTCGGTGTGCAAGCACCGGGTCGCTCGGCAGGGGCAATGAGAGGAGGTGGCTAGGGTTTCTGGTGAAACACCTCTAAATCGCCTGAAAGTCATTACTGCAAGGCCCACCTCCTCCTCCTTATATAACCACAAGGTGAAACCCTAGGCGATCGGGGCCCATCTACGCGCTAAGCCCACGAGGTCCATTAATTACGGATCCAATCCGAATTGATCGTCCCAGCCCGTTAAGTGTGTGACCTCAGAGGTTCATGCGCATTTGGACATGGATTCGGAAAACCATTTTCTAATCCAATAGTCGGTAGCGGCTCCTTGCAGAGCATGCCAACTCCCAAACGCATAGGATTAAAGTACTGATGTAATAATCCCTTTGCCAAACTATATGAAGATCGAACTCAAGGCGAGAAGCATGTCATCCTTTGACAATTCAATCCATCTCTCGTATCCGTGATATATTAATAAGTTGTGATTGACTTCTCAATCACGGCATGGCCATGCACTTCCTTAATCATATCACACGAGTGGCCTAGACATATATCTCCGTTACATTGGAGTGGCAAATTCCATCTCGACTGCTCACTTCCCTCTGCATGTTTCATAGTAAACATGAAAGCTACCTTTATAACTATCCAGTTTGGAAATAGTGTTTGGTAACCCCAAGGTAAACTATTACACATGTAGGGAATATGACAATCTCAGGTCTAAGGATCATACATCTACTATGTATGAGATACACTGATGACACATAAGAACGTAACATTCTCGCAGTGTCCCATTGTGGGTCTATCTAACCCATGTTCTTCAACATGCGTCCACAATGTATTGATGATATCTCCATATCCCATGATCTATGAAACATGATCATCGAAAAATACATGTGCTGATCTATTCATCGTTGTCCTATACGATGATATCCGATCAGAGATATTTATCGAATTATATCAATAAGTAAAGAGCTTCATAAACAAGTCACACACTTGTTGATCAAAACAATGATATACATTCATTGGACCAATAATCATATTATTATTCATAAACATAGTCGTGTTACAATCATCCATATGATTGCCTCAAGGGCATAACACTAACAATCTCCCACTAAAACCCACCTCTAGCAATCGAGCTCATTGGTCCACATACATCTGTATGTACTAGGGCCAACAATTCACTCGCCCTCTCACTAAAACCTGTGAAAGGGGTTTTTATCATCTTGCCAAGTAAACAAGACTCACATGTTTCAAATGATTCAAAATCAAATGAGGTGAGAAGTCCATCACCATGGAGCTTCTTCATGCGCTTCTCATTTGTGTGACCCAAGCGACAATGCCATAAAAAGGTAGGGTTCAAATCATTTGGTCGAGATCTTTTGACATTAATGTTATAGACATGTTTTTCTTTGAGTTCAAGGACATATAACCCATCCACCATGGGACAACGACCATAATACATATCATTCAAAAATATTGAACAAACAAAGTTCTTTATTCTGAATTCATAACCTTCATGTTCCAAACAGGAAGATGAAATAATGTTTCTACTCAAAGATGGAACAAAATAACAATTATTAAGTTCTAAAACTAATCCTGAAGGCAAATGCAATGGGTAGGTGCCAACGGCAAGACCAGCAACTCTTGCTTTATTCCCCACGCGAATATCCACTTCTCCTTTTGCCAAGTCTCTACTCTTTGTGAGCCCCTGCATCAAATTGCAAATGTGAGAAACCGATCCGGTATCATATACCCAAGAGCTGGAATAAGAAGTAGCAAGATTAATTTCTATAACATTAATACCTGAAGTGGAAGTCACACTCCCATTCTTTTTATCTGCAGGTACTTCTCGCAGTTCCGTTTCCAATGTCCTGACTTCTTGCAATATGTAACACCCCAAAATTTTGCTTTTCTTAAATTCATGTGTGATTTGGCACTTTGGTGAATTTTTGGAATTTTCTGGAATTTATTTGGATTTATTTGGAATTTATTTGAATTTATTCCATTTTGAAATAATTAAAGAATTTAATTTTGCAAATAAAATTTTGTTGGAAATATTTTATTTGAGTCCCAAATACCCTAAAATATTTTCCAGAATTTTTCTGGAATTTTTCTGAGTATTTTGCTATTTTTAATGAATTAATTGAATTACTGGGAATTATTTTAAATATTAAATCGCTGGAAAATCAACTCGGGTCGAGTATCGCTCATCCGACCGAAGTCGGAACCCGAGTCGGACTCGAGTCCGACCGAGCCGATTGACTCGATCAAACCAAATTAAAACCTAATCAATCCCAACCGCTGGATCAAGATCCAACGGCCGAGATCCGCCGTCTACGGCTCGAGCCGTATCCGCCCGGATCCGATCGCGCCCGTCGCGATCGTGGCCGTTGATCGTGCCCGTGGACGGCCAGGCGTCGTCGTCTCGCACGAGACCGAAGCCGGACTCGCGCCGCGCCCGGCCGTGTAAAACTAGGTTTCGCCTTCGCACGAACGCCGGGCTATTTAAAGCGTGAGACGTCCCGAGGTTGCCCTCATCTTTGCGCACCCGTTCCCGAGCCATCTCGCCGAGCCATTGCCGTCGTTTGCCCGTGCGGCGAGCTCGCCGTAGTTGGAGGAAGTGACCGCCGCGGTTTTGCTCGATTCGCCGCCGTCCGCTGCCTTCCGCCGAAGGAGCCCAGATCCGGAACCACCGTGACGAGGCGCACTGAAGGAAGGATTCATCTCGCGCCGAAAGGCCAGAACGCCGTCGGCAAGGTCGCTGCCCTCCGCGCCGTGAGCCAGCGCCGCCATAGCCATCGCCGGACGCGAGCTCCTCGGCCGTCCGATCAAGATCTAACGCCGAGATCACGCCACGCCGGCGCCGCGGTGAGATTGGCGTTATTTATTTCAGATCTAATCTCGACCATCGGATCTAGATCCAACGGTCCAAATCGATGCGTTAACTCCAAACGCGCCAACATCGGATCTAATCCGCGCCTGAATTTCAAACCAACGGCCGGATTGCGCCACGCGTGTCGGGAAGATGGGATCCGGCGGTGCCAGCGCTTCAGCGACGCGTGCGTGTAATGGCCCGACACGCGGCCCGCGCGTGTCGAGGGGCCCGCATGTCGCTGGCTAATCCAGCCAAGCGCCGACGCCACCCATGACGCCACGGTGGGTCCCACATGTCAAGATCGTGGCTGAGCCCCGCTGACGCCGGCCGATGACGCCACCCGAAAGGGCCCACATGTCGGGCCGACACGTGAGAGTCGTGGACCGAGTCCACTGATGGACCCAAGCCGAAGCGTGGACCGAGTCCATGGACCGGCTGACGTCAGCCAACCAATCAGAGGCTGCCACGTGTCCATGCTGACGCAATAATTAATTTCCGAAAAAGAAAATGATTTAATAAATCGGTTTAATAATTGATTTGAATTTCAAACTTCAAACGCTTATAACTTTTATGCGTTTCAACTCCGATTTGAGTGATTCAAATTTCTAAATTTGTATAAAATTAAGATCTACCTAAATATAAATTTTATTTAATTTTTGGACTAAAGTTTTTCTCTGTAATATTATTTAATTGATTATTTAAACTTTAATAAATCATAACTTTTGCGTCTTAACTCCAAATTTGATTTATCTCCAGCTTCTAAAAATCCAGAAAATTATGTTCTCTCTGTTTATGGATTTTATTTGGAGTTTTGGGATGTTTTTGCCTAGTGTTTATTTGTGTATTTGCTATTTGCACGCTTTTACGAGTAGACGCTGAAGTGCTTCAAGGATTCGAAGTAGAAGTATTGACTCACGATCCAACTCAAGACCAAGAGCAAGTACTTTTTGAAGGCAAGTTGTGCTTTGACCATGTTGATCCTATTTTGAAACCTATTTTGATTTAAACTATTGCATGCTAGTTCAATTAGAAAAATACTTGGTTAAACCTGGGGGTTAGATAAATACCAATTTGCTATATGACACCTTGATTACTTAAGTATGTGCCATGACCCTTTGTCACCCTAGTTGTGGTTTACTAGTTGGACATTATTAACTTGCCAACATGGGTTTAGACCGCATTTGCGATATCTTTGCTTAGACACCTGCGTGCTCATAACATGATTTTGGATAATTAAATGTTAATATTGACTTAATGATATATTGAACCTGTTTCCGAAAAGTATCATGTGATGTTGATGGCACGTGGTGCATGGTAATCAAGCGGGGTTTGATAAACGATTTTCGGCCAAGGGCATGTGGCAAGAGTAATCGAGCGTGGGCCGATTGTGGCGTTAGGGAATGTTGATTTGGTTCTTGGGTAGTCTTGCCCTGGTCACTCTAAGGACTTAACCTTGCAAGCCTTTGAACTGGGTCATACTTGCAACCACATGGTCGGGAATGGGACGGCCCTAGTTGACTAAGTCGCTAAGGACTCACTTGTGGAGCCTCGGGGTGTCAATTACACCGCTTGTGTGATTGTGCAGGGAGCGATCGTGGTCGTGGCCGATACCCATCTAACGGTGTGTTGGTCCCATACTTCGCCTTGGCTAAGGGAAGGGATGGTGTAGAGCACGAACCGGAGAGGACCACCTGTGTTGTTTGAGGCTTCCGAAAGGCTTTGTTACGGGAACTCGCCTTTGTGGTGTTTGACTGTATCTTGTGGGTAAAGTGCATAACCTCTGCAGAGTGTAAAATCTATTTAAATAGCCGAGTCCACGGTACTGGACATTGCTCGGGAATTACAGTCAAGGGTTAGACTTTCTGAAAATAACTTGGATTTGAAAGGTTGGGTTGGTTTAGTAATGAAGATGATGGAAATGTGGTTTAGGATGGGGAAAATGTTTATTAAAACTTCTTGAAAAGTTATTTACGCTTTACTTATTTCTACTGCTTTCGAATCTACTTATATTACTTGTCAAATGCTGTTTACTGCAAATATACCTTAAGCTATTCCTTTGTACCAAGCCATGCATATAGTATATTAGCTTGCATTCTCAGGCATGACTTGCCGAGTACCAAGTACTCACCCTTGCCTCAACACAATATCGCTTGAAGAAGAGATCGCACGACTTTGGAGGAGGAACTCCAAGAAGACCCGTCTACTTAGGGATGCGAGCCCGGTCGCTTGCCTGTGGTATCTTGGATGGCGCCACGATGTTGCCTTCGTTGTTTTTCTCCGCCGCTATTACTATTTTTCTCTGAATAAGTTTCGCCTTGCGAGGCATACATTTTGTAACTTGGCCATAAGGTCGAGTAACCAGTTTGGTTATTTAAATAAAGTACTTTATTGGTATCGTTTGGTATGATTGTGATATTTACCGATGTTAAGACTGTGTGCACTAGCGCGTTCCTGGACTAGTGTTGAATACACAGAGGGTCCGGATTTGCAAATTCGGGGTCCCGACAGAGGTGGTATCAGAGCCATACTTGACTGTAGGCTCAACCCTAGCTAGAATGGTCGTAGTGAGGATAAAACCTATTTTCTAAAGCTAAAAAAAAATTGTCAAGACAAGAAATGACATCTCGACTTATCCCCTTCTCTCTTTTCTTGTCTCTTGCTGAAATTTTCCCTTACCTTGTCACAATTTAAAAATTCCGAGTTCTTGCGTAAAGCACTCTTGTAACAGATGGCGGGAAGCTCAAGAGTATGTGGCACACCTTCTACGAAGGATTGACGAGTTGGAGATGACCTTGTACGGACCAGACCCAGAGCCAAGATTTGAGCTACACCGAGCCGATCCGGAGGAGTCGATCTCGATGAGGACACCGCTTCTTCGACTACCATAGAGGACACAGCTTGCTGGACATGGCGATCGTTACGCCTATGCCACAAAGACCTGCATCAAGGCCGTGGAGGTTTTCTCGATGAGTGAGCATAGGTTCTATAGTGAGACTCCTTCGCCGAGTCGCGTCATAGAATAAAGAGTCACCCTTTAGGCGTTAGACTCCAGAATTAGTTCGATTTGGATTTGCTTTGTTTGCTGAGTGTGCAGTATGTGTTGCAAGGCCCTTAGGCATTGTAAGCAACCATACCAAGTTATTAATATCAATAATAAAGTCGGACCTTAAAGTTACACCTTTCGCCCCGCATAAGTTCCATATTACTGGTCTATTCTTGCTTCCCTCTCATCTCTAAACCTAGAGCAAACCGACAGATGGTGAACACCCGCGGAAACTTTGGAAGCAATGGAAGTGGTTCTCGCCCAGAAAACCCCAATGATGGAGCACCAAAGACCGCCACCGGATATGCAGAATTTGAGCTTTTCTTGCTGCCTGCACTCGCTGATGCATGCTATGATGCAACAAATGCAGCACGTCACCGCTCAGGCCACGCCAATCAAGTTAATCGTGACCACGCCAGAATCACAAGACTATCGAGTTCATGAGGACTCACCCACCCACTTTCTCTGGGAATGCCAATCCATTGGAGGCCGATGATTGGTTAAGATCAATCGAGAGGAAGCTACACATAGCTCAGTGCATAGGAAATGAGAAGGTACTCTACGCTTCTCATCGCTTGGAAGGGACAAATACGAATGGTGGGAGAATTTACGTGCCACGCAGAGAACCCTCAAGATATCACTTGGGAAGAGTTCACAGCTGCATTCGACAAGTATCACGTGCTGAAGGAATCATGGACCTTAAGAAGGAGGAGTTCAGAGCATTAAAGCAAGGTAATCACCAGCCGGGTCGACTACCTCGAACAAGTTCACACAGCCTAGCACGCCACGCACCGAGGATGTAGCGACGGATAAATCCGGACATGTCTCGTTTTATGAAGGGACTTAACTCAGATTGCAAGTAGGATTGATCACCCACACCTTTCCAGATTTCCAAGAGTTGGTGAATAAGGCACTTATTCTTGAGGACAAGCGCAAGGAACTGGATGAGAACAGGAAGCGCAGATGCAACAAAGAAGGATCACGCCAGTGAACGCCAATGGCGCTTGAGAGTTGCACCAAATCAATTCTTCAGATTCCAACCACAGAATGCAACAAGGACACCATCCCCAAAGACCAAGACCTGTCAATCGTAACTACCTGCACCCAGCCCCGCTTAGAAACGCTTACCTGTGCAACAAATAGTGGAACAAGTGAGACGCTGCTACAATCAAGAACGAGCCGTGACACTTTGCCAACAGCTTGTCCAAAGAAGACAGCAGAGTGACCCGATTCGCTTCAATCTAGGAACCACCCCAGCTAGGGACGCCAAGACTCAGGAGCCACACCCAGGCATCGTGGTGAGAGGCCGAGTCAACCATGTCACCGCGCAGATGCACTGCGAGAATGCTACTGACGCCGTCGGGTAAGTTACTTGTTAACTCAGTACCTGCAACGGTTTTGTTTGACTCTGGAGCTTCGCATTCGTTTGTTTCGCAAGGCTTTGCTACTGGAAACGATTTGAGGATTGCAAGACTTAAGTGCATGCTTTTAGTTCAAACCCCTGGTTCCGAACTCCGAACGAAAGTAGGATGTTCCGGGGTGAGAATACTAATAGATGGAATAGAGTTCCTAGCGAACCTTATAATTTTGGAGACCCAGACCTTAGACGTCATATTGGGAATGGACTGGTTATCCAAGCACAAGGTCGTATTGGATTGTGGACGAAGGACTATCTCAGTTGAGAGCCCGTGTGGGAAGAAAGTGGAATTTCAAGCCACTGCAGTTAGAGATGGTCAGTTGATGGTTAACAGTACCAAGGCAATCAGCATAGAGGATGTCCCGGTAGTGAATGAGTACCCAGATGTCTTTCCCGAAGATCTACCTCGGTATGCCGCGCACAGGACATAGAGTTTGTGATAGAGCTTGTACTGTGTACAAAGACCGATAGCAAAGAGACCCTATCGGATGTCTACCGAGGAGTTGGTAGAGATGAAGAAACAGCTAGAAGAGTTAATGGAGAAAGGATTTATCGAGGCCGAGGCTCGCCGCCGTGGGGAGCACCGCTTTGTTTGTCAAGAAGAAGGACGGGAGTTTCAGGATGTGCATTGACTACCGTGCACTCAATGAAGTCACCGTGAAGAATAAGTATCCGCTACCCAGGATTGATGATTTGTTTGATCGATTAAGAGGAGCCGGAGTTTTCTCCAAGATTGATCTCGAGATCGGGATACCATCGCTTGAAGATCCGATCAGAAGTTATTCAAGATCAGATTCTCGCCAAGATATGGACATTACGAGTTTACAGCTATGTCCTTTGGTCCTGACGAATGCGCCAACTATTTCATGAATATGATGAATAAGGTGTTCATGGAATATTTGGACAAGTTTGTCGTCGTGTTCATAGACGATATCCTAATCTACTCCAAGACAGGAGGATGAACATGCCGAACACTTGAGGCGAGTTTTGGAAAAGCCGAGGAACAGCAACTTTTCGCCGAGTTCAAGAAGTGTGATTTTTGGAAGGACAAGGTGGAGTTTCTTGGACATGTAATGACCGCAGAAGGAGTCGCCGTAGATCCAAGCAAAGTAGAAGCGGTGTTACATTGGGAGCAAACAAGATCGTGACCCAGATTCGGAGTTTCCTTGGAATGGCAGGATACTATCGCCGTTTCATTGAAGGCTTCGACAATTGCGAAACCTCTTACGCAATTGTCAAGAAGGAAAAGAAGTTTGCATGGACGCGGAATGTGAGAAAGGATTTCAGAGCTGAAGAAGCGATTGACGCCAAGACCGGTGTTAGTTCTACCTGATGTTGCTCAAAGCTTCGATATTTATTGTGACGCATCGCGCCAAGGACTTGGATGTGTGCCGATGCAGAATGGAAAGGTCGCCGCTTATGCATCAAGGCGATTGAGGCCGCATGAGGAAAATTATCCGACACATGACTTAGAGTTAGGCTGCTTGTAGTGCATGCTTTGAAGATATGGCGTCACTATCTCGATTGGAAACAGATGTGAAGTGTATACGGATCATAAGAGCCTTAAGTACATATTCACCCAGTCGGATCTCGAATATGAGGCAGAGGAGATGGTTAGAGTTGATCAAGGACTATAATGTTGGAATCCATTACCATCCTGGAAGGCCAACGTAGTAGCCGATGCCCGAAGTCGGAAAAGCCATACCGTGAGTACGTTGCTAGCCACAAGTCGAGGATGAGTTATGTGAGGATTTTCGTAAGATGAAGATTGAGGTAGTACCTAGCGGATTCTTGGCCGCATTAGAAGTAAAGCCTACCCTAGAGGATCAGATCCGAGAAGGGTGAAGGATGATGAGAAGATCCGCAGGATTAAGTCCATCAAGGAGGAAGGCAAGGCGTAGGACTTCAAGTTGGATGAGCAAGGCACGTTGTGGATGAAGGATCGATTTGTGTGCCTAACAAAAAGGAGTTAAAGCAACTGATTCGAAGAAGCCCATGACTCAAGTACTCAATTCATCACTGAAGCGCCAAGATGTATCAGGATCTCAAGGAGAGAGATTCGTGGCCGAGTATGAAACGTGAAGTTGCCGAGCATGTTGCATTGTGCGACGTATGCCGAGAGTCAAGGCAATGCATCGTAGACCAGCAGGTTGCTACAACCGCTGAAAATACCCGAGTGGAAGTGGGAGGAAATCGGAATGGATTTCATTACCGGTTTGTCGAAGACTCAAGGAGGTTATGACTCCATATGGGTTATAGTGGATCGCTTGACTAAAGTAGCCCATTTTATCCCGTGAAGACCACTTACTCGGGAGATAAATTAGCGTAATTGTACATGATCAGATTGTCTGCTTGCACGGAGTGCCAAAGAGGATTGTATCAGACGAGAGGAACCCAATTTACCTCAAGGTTCCGGAATAAGTTGCATGAAGCCATGGGAACCCGTTTGAACTTGATCTGACTTATCATCCACGACAGACGGATTGCATCGAAAGAGTCAACCGGTCTGGAGGATATGTTGAGAGCTTGTGCATTAACTTATGCTACTTCTTGGGATAAGAGTTTACCGTATGCCGAGTTCGATTACAACAATAGTTATCAAAGCTAGTTCTGAGATGTCACCTTTTGAGGCCTTTGTATGGTCGACCACTGTCGGACGCCATTGAATTGGAATGAGACCAAGGCGCCGTGTCTTTGGGCCTGATATTCTTCAAGAGGTCAAGAACAGATCGCCATGATTAGGGAAAGGTTGAAGATAGCCCAATCTCGACGAAGAGTTATGCCGACAATCGTCGCCGAGATTTGAGTTTTGAACCGTAAGACTTTGTATACCTCGAGTTACGCCTCTCGGGGAGTTAAGAGGTTCCATGCCAAAGGGAAACTTGCACCCTGTTATGTTGGACCATTTAAGATTTTGAGCCGCAGAGGCGAAGTTGCTTATCACCGGAGTTGCCGCGATGCGTTAGCAGGAGTGCATGACGTATTCCATGTGTCCCGATTGAAGAAGTGTCTCCGAAGTTCTGAGAATGCATAACCGCTAGAGTCAATTGAGTTGCAAGAGGATTTGACTTACAAGGAGCATCCCGTGAAGATTTTAGACACAATGGATCGAGAAACTAGAAACAAGTCAACCCGTTTCAGAGTTCAAAGTGGAGCAACCATGCAGAAGCGAAGCGACTTGGGAGTCACGAAGAGGATTTGAAGAAAGAGTTTCCAAACCTATTCCTTTAGTAAGCCCCGAATCTCTGTGGACTAGATTCTATTAAGGGGGGAGGTTTGTAACACCCCAAAATTTTGCTTTTCTTAAATTCATGTGTGATTTGGCACTTTGGTGAATTTTTGGAATTTTCTGGAATTTATTTGGATTTATTTGGAATTTATTTGAATTTATTCCATTTTGAAATAATTAAAGAATTTAATTTTGCAAATAAAATTTTGTTGGAAATATTTTATTTGAGTCCCAAATACCCTAAAATATTTTCCAGAATTTTTCTGGAATTTTTCTGAGTATTTTGCTATTTTTAATGAATTAATTGAATTACTGGGAATTATTTTAAATATTAAATCGCTGGAAAATCAACTCGGGTCGAGTACTGTTCATCCGACCGAGTCGGAACCCGAGTCGGACTCGAACCGACCGAGCCGCTTGACTCGATCAAACCAAATTAAAACCCTAATCAATCCCAACCGTTGGATCAAGATCCAACGGTGAGATCCGCCAGACGGCTCGAGCCGTATCCGCCCGGATCCGATCGCGCCCGTCGCGATCGTGGCCGTTGATCGTGCCACGTGGGCGGCTGTCTTGTCGTCGTCTCGCCGAGACCGGCGGACTCGCCGCCGCGCTTGGCCACAAGTGTAAAACTAGGTTTCCGCCTTCGCACCGAACGCCGGCTATTTAAAGCGTGAGACGCCCCGAGGTTGCCCTCATCTTTGCGCACCTGTTCCCCGAGCCATCTCGCCGAGCCGCCGTCGTTTGCCCGTGCGAGCTCGCCAGAGTTGGAGGAAGTGACCGCCGCGTTTTTGCTCGATTCCGCCGTCCGTCGTCTTCCGCCGAGAAGGAGCCAGATCCGGAACCACCGTGACGAGACGCACCGGGAAGGATTCATCTCGCCGGAGCGCGCCAGGAACGCCGTCGGCAAGGTCGTCGTCCTCCGCGCCGGTGAGCCAGCGCCGCCGCAAGCCATCGCCGGACCGCGAGCTCCCTCAGCCGTCCGATCAAGATCTAACGCTCGAGATCACGCCACGTCAGCGCACGGTGAGATTGCGTTACGATTTCCAGATCTAATCTCGACCATCGGATCTAGATCCAACGGTCCGAAATCAGTGCGTTAACCCAAACGCGTCAACACTGGATCTAATCCGCGCCGTTGAATTTCAAACCAACGGCCGGGATTGCGCCACGTGTCGGGAAGATGGACCGACGCGGTCAGCGCCGTTCACGCGCGCGTGCGTGGCGCCGACACGCCGCCCGCGTGTCGAGGGCCCGCATGTCGCTGGCTAATCCAGCCAGCGCCGACGCCACCCATGACGCCACAAAGGTCCCACATGTCAAGCATCGTGGGCCGAGCCTCGCCGACGCCGGGCCGATGACGTCACCCGAGTGGGCCCACATGTCAGCGACACGTAGAGTCGTGGACCGAGTCCACGGTGGACCCAAGCCGAGCGTGGACCGAGTCCATGGACCGGCTGACGTCAGCCAACCAATCAGAGGCTGCCACGTGTCCATGCTGACGCAATAATTAATTTCCGAAAAAGAAAATGATTTAATAAATCGGTTTAATAATTGATTTGAATTTCAAACTTCAAACGCTTATAACTTTTGCGTTTCAACTCCGATTTGAGTGATTCAAATTTCTAAATTTGTATAAAATTAAGATCTACCTAAATATAAATTTTATTTAATTTTTGGACTAAAGTTTTTCTCTGTAATATTATTTAATTGATTATTTAAACTTTAATAAATCATAACTTTTGCGTCTTAACTCCAAATTTGATTTATTCCAGTTTTAAAAATCCAGAAAATTATGTTCTCTCTGTTTATGGATTTTATTTGGAGTTTTGGGATGTTTTTGCCTAGTGTTTATTTGTGTATTTGCTATTTGCACGCTTTACGAGTAGACGTTGAAGTGCCTAAGGATTCAAGGAGAAGTATTGACTCAGATCCAACTCAAGACCAAGAGCAAGTACTTTTGAAGGCAAGTTGTGCTTTGACCATGTTGATCCTATTTTGAAACCTATTTTGATTTAAACTATTGCATGCTAGTTCAATTAGAAAAATACTTGGTTAAACCTGGGGGTTAGATAAATACCAATTTGCTATATGACACCTTGATTACTTAAGTATGTGCCATGACCCTTTGTCACCCTAGTTGTGGTTTACTAGTTGGACATTATTAACTTGCCAACATGGGTTTAGACCGCTGCGATAATCGCTTAGACTCACTACGTGCTCATAACATGATTTTGGATAATTAAATGTTAATATTGACTTAATGATATATTGAACCTGCTCGAAAAGTATCATGTGATGTTGATGGCACGTGGTGCATGGTAATCAACTGGGTTTGATAAACGATTTCGGCCGGGCATGTGGCAAGAGTAATCAGGTGGGCCGCTTGTGGCGTTGGGAATGTTGATTTGGTTCTTCTGTAGTCTTGCCCTGGTCACTCTAAGGACTTAACCTTGCAAGCCTTTGAACTGGGTCATACTTGCAACCACATGGCTGGAATGGGACGGCCCTAGTTGACTAAGTCGCTAAGGACTCACTTGTGGAGCCTCGTGGTGTCAATTACACCGCTTGTGTGATTGTGCGGGGAGCGTGTCGTGGTCGTGGCCGGATACCCATCTAACGGTGTGTTGGTCCCATACTTCGCCTTGGCTAAGGGAAGGGATGGTGTAGAGCACGAACCTGAGAGGACCACCTGTGTTGTTTGAGGCTTCCGAAAGGCTTTGTTCACGGAACTCGCCTTTGTGGTGTTTGATCAGTATCTTGTGGGTAAAGTGCATAACCTCTGCAGAGTGTAAAATCTATTTAAATAGCCGAGTCCACTGTGATCGACATTGCTCGGGAATTACAGTCAAGGGTTAGATTTTCTGAAAATAACTTGGATTTGAAAGGTTGGGTTGGTTTAGTAATGAAGATGATGGAAATGTGGTTTAGGATGGGGAAAATGTTTATTAAAACTTCTTGAAAAGTTATTTACGCTTTACTTATTTCTACTGCTTTCGAATCTACTTATATTACTTGTCAAATGCTGTTTACTGCAAATATACCTTAAGCTATTCCTTTGTACCAAGCCATGCATATAGTATATTAGCTTGCATTCTGTGCATGACTTGCTGAGTACCAAGTACTCACCCTTGCCTCAACACAATATCAGTTGAAGAAGAGACTGCACCAGCTTTGGAGGAGGAACTCCAAGAAGACCCGTCTACTTAGGGATGCGAGCCCAGTCAGTTGCCTGTGGTATACTGGATGGCGCCACGATGTTGCCTTCGTTGTTTTTCCGCTGCTATTACTATTTTTCTCTGAATAAGTTTCGCCTTGCGAGGCATACATTTTGTAACTTGGCCATAAGGTCGAGTAACCAGTTTGGTTATTTAAATAAAGTACTTTATTGGTATCGTTTGGTATGATTGTGATATTTACCGATGTTAAGACTGTGTGCACTAGCGCGTTCCTGGACTAGTGCTGAATACACAGAGGGTCCGGATTTGCAAATTCGGGGTCCCGACACAATAGAAGCACTGGGTTTCGGGTTGAGGGCCGACTTTGAGCTTCTGAAGCTTAGTTTTGAGGCTCGTGATCTCATCTTGAGCCTTGCCCTTGCCTTTTCCCTTTCCCCAAGCCTTAGCTTTCCTCTTTTTGAAGGCAATTGTCTTCTGAACCATCATCACATGATTGGGTTTCTTCGTAATGCTTTCCTCGGCAGCCTTGAGCATCCCATGTAGCTCGGTCAGGCTCTTCTCCATGCTATTCTTATGAAAATTCATAATGAATGGCTCAAAGCTCTAAGGCGTAGATCGAGAATTACGTCAGAGCTGCACCAATGCTAAGGGAAACTCAAGCTTTTCCAATCTCCCAATGTAGCCAATCATCTTGATTACATGTGGGCCGACTAGATCGCCTTTATCCAGCTTACAAGCAAACAGAAGCTATGAGATACCATACCTCTCAGCCCTTGCTTGGTTCCCAAACATGCCCTTCAAGCCCACAATCATATTGTAAGCATCCTGGTCCTCATATTGCTTTTGCAGCTCAGAGTCCATGGTGACAAGCATGAGACAGCTAACCTCCACGGAGGCATTAACATGTTTTTCATAATCAACCTTCAAATTTCGAGGAGCATTTTCAGCCGGTTCATCAGGGATTGGATTCTCTAGAACATACTCCTTTTTTTCATGCTTGAGAACAATTCTCAAGTTGCGATACCAATCAACAAAATTTGTTCCATTTAGTTTTTCTCTTTCCAAAACCGATCTCAAAGCAAAACCAGGTGAAGCAGTAGGAGCAGGAGGAGGTGCCATTGAACTACAACAAAAACATGCAAAGTTTCTAAGCACTATGTTTATGTAATACTTTTATTAAACATTTTAACAAAAGAAACTCCTATCATGTGCCCCCTTTATGGACACATGGTGAGTATTCAAGATCCATATTCATCAAACACTAGTGAGCTTTGGCATCACTGCTAGAAATCTAATGACATAGGTAAGCAACATCTTTGCTAATTACATCTTATGTAACTCTTGTTGGTTGAGCATGAAAACAAGTAATGAATGCCTCTGTCAACTTGAGTCATGGCCAGGTCAACTTGCCCCTAGGGCTCACATGAGGGAGGGAGCACTTCCCGTTTTTGGGTGCCAATTAAGAAACCTAGCCTCATGTGTGTTTTCCTAGACACCAATCGTCTTGTATCCATTCCTTCATTACTAAAATCATATTCCAACCACTTATGTCCTTAAGCCCAAAACCGTTTTGATAGCTCAATTAAATCAACCACTGTTATGCGCGATGTGTCCAACACATCCCTATCATCTATTAAGATAGTCATTGATATACTACTTTGGCAGTCATATCAATTATGATCTAAATTCTTGATGGGTGCAACAATTGGATGGACATATTTGATTTAAAATTTTTTATAACTATGGGGATGAACAATATCTACTATGAACATGGCATCACATGCAATGAGCATAAAGAAAATAGCAAGGATTAAACACACATCCACAGAAAATCAAAATTAAGCTGTGAAATAGCATGGCCCTTAGCATTATGATCTTCATCATCATGGTTGCCTATTCACTTAGCCATCTTGCTTGACTGTCCACCTATCCATCATGCTCGATGCCACCATCTTCATTATTGTAGATGCAACTCCTTACAACTTTTGATAATGAATTTTACATAAAGGTTCCAAGCATCACAAGTCGACACGCAGGTCGTTATACAACTTTTTGATAATGAAATAACCTTATGGCTTGACACGGCACGCAGGCCATGTAAATATTACATGCATCACATACACATAGGCTCCTGCAAAAACGAGTTAAACAAAATAGATTCTACGACATCGGGGTTCCAAGGCGGCGCCTCATGAGGTCCAGGCAGCGCCAAGGCTGGTTCAAGGCGGCGCCCTATGAGGGTCCAAGGCGGCGCCTGCGGCGATCCCCATGTGTTCTGTTAAAAGAAAACGCTCTCAAAATCTCCACGGGTCAATCAGATTGACCCAATCCGATTCAATCTGATTGGCTTGGTCCCATATGGTTGCGATTCGTGAACCCTGATGGCGGTAACCCGACCGGTAAGGGCAATGTCGTACCATGAACGGACTCACCCAAATCAAGATTGATTCGGTTTGCACTTTCCTCAAACCCTAAACCGATAGATCACATCGACGGTTGCCTCCACCAATCCATCACATGAATCGGTTGAACATGTAATAGATCCAATCTACTATCCTCACATACCATATGTGCAACATCTAGATCACGAATCTACACGAGATGGCTCTGATACCACTGTTGGGGAACACGGTATGCTACTCTAGCACAAATTAAAATTTCTACTGCAAACCAGAAAAGCTACTCGCAAGAAGGGGATCATAGATCTATTACCACTAGACGCGCAGTTGCGGAATCCTTCACACGTCGTTGTAGTGGATCGTTCTCGGCGTGGATCGTCCTCGCCGTGGATCGTCCTCGCTGCGGATCATCGCCGCGGATCGTCCTCGCCACGGATCTTCCTCGCTGCGGATCATCCTCTCCACGCCGCAGCGTCACCACAGCAGTCCACACATCCGGGGATGGAATGCCGTGCGTCGGTGTGCAAGCACCGGGTCGCTCGGCAGTGGCAACGAGAGGAGGTGGCTCGGGTTTCTGGCGAAACACCTCTAAACATTCTCGCAGTGTCCCATTGTGGGTCTATATAACCCATGTTCTTCAACATGCGTCCACAATGTATTGATGATATCTCCATATCCCATGATCTATGAAACATGATCATCGAACAATACATGTGCTGATCTATTCATCGTTGTCCTATACGATGATATCCGATCAGAGATATTTATTGAATTATATCAATAAGTAAAGATTTTGATCAACAAGTCACACACTTGTTGATCAAAATAATGATATACATTCATTGGACCAATAATCATATTATTATTCATAAACATAGTCATGTTACAATCATCCATATGATTGCCTCAAGGGCATAACACTAAAACCCTGGTGTAGAATACACCGACAGAAGGCCGATACACTTTTCGCCTTTGTCTCTTATCGATCATGGGTAAAGCTTCTTGAGCGCGTTGGTGTTCCAAGTTCTTGGTATCTCCTCGCCACTCGGAGTGATGAGCTTGTGCGCACCCTTCGCCGTACATTCTTGGATAATGTAAGGTCCTTCCCATGTCGTTTCCAGTTTTGCGAAGGCTGGAGCAGCTTTCTTGAGCACCACATCCCCGGGATGTAGTTCACGCTTTTTTACCTTCTTGCTGAAGCTTCGTGTCGAGGCCTTCGCGAACACCTTCATGGTCTCCAAAGCTTGAAGTTTATGTTCTTCCATTAAATCACACATGATGTCGATTTCCTCATAGATCGGGACTTTAATTATCCATAAAGATTTTGCATGGACTTCCGCGGGTGAGACAGCTCCCTCTCCGAAAATGAGCCAAAACGGAGAGAACCCGGTTGCTCTTGATGTTGAGGTACGAGTCGCCCACAAGATATGGACAAGCTCGTTGGGCCAGGATCCTTTTGCTGAATTATAGAGCCTCTTCTTGATGCCATCGAGGAGCAATCCATTCGCTCGTTCCACTGCCCCGTTCGACTTGGGGTGACCCACTGAGGTGAAGCAGATCTTTGTCCCGATGCTCTCACAGTAGTCATAGAATTTCCTAGAGTCGAACTGGGATCCATTGTCTGTCACAATCTGGAAAGGGACCCCATACCTGCAAACGATCATTTTCCACAGAAACTTGACGGCAGCATCAGCGGTTATCTTTGCTACCGACTCTGCTTCAATCCATCGGGAGAAGTAGTCGATGGCGACGATTACAAATTGAAGATTTGCCCGGGCCTTGGGAAGCGCTCCAACGATATCCATCCCCCATTTGGCGAAGGGCCAAACTGGGGGCACCACGTGCAGCTCATTGGGCGGGGCCTTTTTTTGTTTGGTCGTCCATTGGCATGCGTGATAGTGTCGAACTATCTGCTCGGCATCTTGCAACGCCGTGGGCCAGTATAGGCCCATTCGAAACACTTTTCCCGTGAGATTTCTGGGGGCCTGGTGTGCTCCGCAATCCCCTTGGTGTGCTTCGCGCAGGGCCTGCACCCCCTCTTCACAGGAAACACAATGGAGCCATGGAGCGCATAGGCCACTGCGGAATAGGAGCCCATCAATGATGGCATATTTCTTCACTCGCCTATCCAGAAGCTTCGCTTGTGCTTCATCACATGGGGTTGTACCCTCGAGGAGATAGTCGTATATCTCGCTCCTCCAGTCTTCGTCGGTCGCTCGAGTGACGAGATTTATTTGAGAAGGAACAGAAGCAACATGGAGTACCTCAAAGAACACCGCCGAAGGTAAGCCCCTCCGGCAGTGGCAATTTTCGCCAGCTCATCGGCTCACTCATTTTGGGCTCTCGGTATTGCAACAATAGTGAACCCGACGAAGCCCTTCTCCATCGTTCTGATTGCTTCGACGTACCTCTGGAGCTGTTCATCCTTCACTTGATATTCTTTAGAGATATGTCCCTGAATAAGCTTTGAATCTGTGTATAAGATAGCCTTTTTTGCTCCCATGGTCTTTGCTTTTCGGAGCCCCAGCAATAGTGCTTCATATTCAGCTATGCTGTTGGTTGAAGGAAAATTCAGCCTTGCGGCAAACTCAGCTTTTTCGCCTCCCGGGGCCTTCACCACGGCGGCTATCCCGGCTCCGCTTACTCCCCATGACCCATCCGACTTGATGAACCATATTGTTGAGGCGTCGTCATCTTCGCATGTTGGGGATGTCCATTCTACCATGAAATCAGCCAGGGCCTGGCTTTTGATGGCAGCACGCGGTACTATGGTTAGTTCGAAGGACGCCAATTCGACCGCCCACTTGCTGATACGGCCAGTGCTTTCTTTATTGGACAGCATGGACCCCAGAGGGTATGCTGTTGGTATTTTGATGCGATTAGCTTGGAAATAATGGCAGAGCTTTCGGGAGGCCATCAACAAAGCGTATGCTAGCTTTTCCATCTCTGAGTATCGTAGCTTTGCTCCTTGCAAGTCTTCGGATACGAAGTAGATCGGATGTTGTTTTATACCTTGTGGCCGCATCAAAGATAACGACGGCCGAAGGGCTTGCCACCAAGTACAGCAGAAGCTCCTCGCCTTGCTTCGGACTTTGCAGGATAGGGACCTCCTTAAGGCTTTGCTTTATCTTGTCAAAGGCGAGCTGGCACTCCTTCATCCAAGCAAAAGCATCGCTCGAACGTAAGGCTCTGAAGACCGGCAGGCTTTGCTCCACAGATTTTGGCAGGAATCGGCTAAGTGCTGCCAGCTGCCCCGCCAACCGTTGTACTTCCTTTAAATTTCTTAGTGGAGCCATGTCTTGGATGGCCCTTATCTTTTCCGGGTTCGCCTCAATGCCTCGCTGGGAGACTAGAAAGCCTAGCAGCTTCCCTGCGTCTACGCCAAAGACACAATTGGTCGGGTTAAGCTTCACTTTCTCCGCCATCAAGTTGTCGAAGGTTTCCCGGAGATCAGCGATATGGTCTTCCTTCTTCTCGCTCTTATCAATGATGTCGTCGATGTAGGCTTCCACGTTCCTCCCTAGCTGGCTGGCGAAGATCTTGGTGATGAGCTGCGCGAAGGTAGCACCCGCGTTCTTGAGCCCGAAGGACATTCATACAAAGCAGTAAGTGCCGAAGGGGGTAATAAATGCTGTCTTGTCTTCGTCTTTCCTTTGCATGCACACTTGATGATAGCCAGAGTAGGCATCGAGGAAGCTCATCCTTTCTGACCCAGAGGTAGAGTCAACAAGCTGATCAATGCGGGGCAAGGGGAAGTCGTCTTTTGGACATGCCTTGTTTAAATCACTGAAGTCAATGCACATCCTCCAAGCCCCGCTGGCCTTCTTGACCAGGACTATGTTGGCCAACCACTCTGTGTGGAGGGCTTCGCGGATGATCCCCGCTTGAAGCAATTTGGTCACCTCTGCTTTTGCAGCTACTTGTCTTTCCACCGCGAGTTTTCTGAGTTTTTGCTTCTTTGGCTTCGCGTCTGGGCTAATGGCGAGGGAGTGTTCAATGGTTTCCCTACGGACTCCAGGGAGGTCTTCGGGTCCCCACGCGAACACGGCTTCGTACTCTTGGAGAAGTTGTATCAAATGTCTCTCCTCGTCAGGGAGTAGCATGACGCCGAGGATCACCGCCTTGCTCCCACCTGGCCGAAGTAACACCTGTTGTCCTTGAGGCTGTGGTTTGGGGAGCCACCGATTGCGATGCATTGGTATAACAGGGTCCAACTCTGTGGTGCAAACATGCTTGACCTGGGGAGGGTTTTCCATGTCTATCTTCCTTGCAAGGGCCTGATCCCCTCGCACTGTGACGATACCATCGGCGGAGGGAATTTTCATACATAGGAATCCGTGATGAATTACGGCTCCCATGGTCGTCAACGAACCCCGGCCCAGGATAGCATTGTACTGGAATGGCATGTCCACCACGTCAAATATTACACGACTTGTGACGCTGGCCTGCGGTGTCGCGAAGGTGACCTCTAATTCCAATTGGCCCAGGGTGTTAACCGTGCTTCCCCCAAAGCCCATCAACGGCACCTCCGATTTCTTCAATCGATCTTGTGGAATCATCATCTGTCGGAAAGCCTTTACGGACAGAATATCCGCCGCACTCCCCCCGTCTATCAACACGCGATGTACTTCACAATCGGCAATTATCGCGGTTACCACCAGAGAGTCTTGATGTGGGAAATGCACCCCCACGGCTTCTTCTTGTGTGAAAGTGATCGGCTCAAACTTCAATGGGGGAGGGATAGTAAGAGCCCCTTTGCCTTAATATCATCATCTGCCCCCGCAACCTCCACCGCCGTGTCGTAGACGCGGAGGAACTCCCTGGGGTCCGTCCTGCCATCATACGGCTTAATGGTAGGGAATTTGAAGCTTCCTGGAGAAGGCCATTTTTTGGCTTGTAGGCGGATGCTGAGGGGGTTCGAATCGTCGTCCTCCCTATTCGTCGCCGCAAATGCTAGGGATAGCACTTCGCAGCTTGGGCTTTCGTCTTGTGACTTGCCTCGCCTCCCGTCTTGTTGTTCTTGCAAGCGTCTCACCTCCGCCATGAGCTGTTCGTTAGCCTCCATCAACACCCGCACGTTGGGGTCGAGCTCCCCCTGAGTCCTGGTCTCTTCTTCGATGATCTCCTCACCCCCATGAACTACTCGGCGATGGGTCGGTTGCGCCGACGCTTCTGCCGCATCTCCTCCTGGTGTCGAAATGGTCCGGCCCGCCGCTGGGGGCCGTCGTTTAGGAGCTCGCTTGCACGCTGCTACGAGGGTCTTTGGAGACAATGCTCCCAACATATCCCAGGCTTCTGTCGTAGCCGGCAGCCGATCCTCACCACCTAGGAGTTGGGGTGGATCTCAAGATTGGCTCCTCGCAGATCGTCTTGATTCTTCCGCTCCTGTCGTCGTTGCCGCCTCCTTGGATGCTGTCACCTTTCCCTTCTTCGGTGGCATGGCTACGGAAAACTTACCCTTAGTCTTGATCGGATAGCAGTGGTTTCACCTTGTGGTTAGGGTTCCCCACGGACGGCGCCAGTGTGGTAGCGATTACACCATGAAATTACTCTTATTTCCCACTGTGGTGGCGTGACACCACTGGGTTCAGTTTTTTAGCTCTTGGCTTCTTTTTTCAAAGGATCCCCCCTCCCATGGATGGTCTCCTCCCCCTTTTATATGAGGGAAATAGGGAGGACTACTTTCAAATGCATGCCCTGGTTGGTCCTTTTCCGACCAGCGCTGACAGAAGGTTGTTGGTCTGTCCACAGTTGCTCGCCACCCGTCCTTCTTTATCGGCCAGGTGTCCATAACGTGGAGTTTTTATTTGTTATTTTCCTCCATATTAATTTGTTTCATACTTTCTCCAGGGGCTTTAATGGAACTCCTGATACCTCTGGGCTTGGTATTAATCTGATTCCGCTTGACATCTTGATATCCTTTCGCAGGCTTTAGCTGGGCGTCAGGCCTACTTGATCATGTTGTCGGCTGTATTCATATGAGTTGCAAAGGTGTCTTCCTCCACAATTCCTACCGGGCTTTTGCTCCGCTTCGCCCACCAGAAGGAATTAATATTATGCTCTGACCGCTTTGTCTTGGCTGGAGGTATGGGCCTTGCTTCACCCGCCGTAAGGGGGGAGTTTGTTGGATCCATGATAGATACCACTTTTGAAATTAATTTTGTCGACGATTGGAGAACGGGCTCCCGCCGAGCTTACTTGTTGAACGAGGATCAACAGGGCCCCTTCGTGCGAGCTGGGGTGTTCATCCGAGCAACGCGAATTCAGGAGAAAGACGCGTGGTGTTTATCCTGGTTCGGGCCTCTCACCGCCGAGATAACAGCCCTACTCCAGTATATTGTGTCTATAATCGATAAAAGTCCCCCCCTGCAGATGCTCTTGGGGGGTTTAAATACAGAAGCTGAAGATACATAGAAGGTAACAAGCCCCTAGATTTACGCCGTGCTTCCATAACCGTAGTGCCCATGATCCAGCGCCCTTGATCTGCGCGTTATTTGAATTTTGGGCGCGTCTTCCCTTGATCTCCGGCGGATTGGTTGCCACCTTCCTTTCTAATATTTTGACCAAGTCCCCCGACCATCTGCGTAGCACACACGAGCGTGGTCGCTAGCATGGTCGCGGGCGAGTCCCCGAGCATGCAAGCTCGGACGTCTTGGCCGCTCGGGCAAGTTTCCCGAGCTTCTACCGTGGGGGCCCGTGTGGTCGGTGTTTTTGGACCCTTAGGGGTAAAACGGTCGTTTTTAGTGGATAGTCAATCCCCGACAGCTAGCCGCCGAGGCTCAAGCGGGGAGTTATCTATGCTCGGGCTTCCCCTTGAGCCTGAAAACTCGAAGGAGGGATTAGATTTCCTTGGTCGTGTCTCACGACCATCCTGCGACGGGAGACGACCTTATTGTCTTGTTTTGCTGGTCAAACGTCCATGCTGCGGTGGCACGACGTTTGGTTATTTTGATTCCTTCTCTGAGAAGGCTCTCTGTAACGGTAAAGTAGTTTCTCGGAAAGCGTGCATTTACTAGGATGTTTCTGCCGTAACGGACAGGTGCCGTTTTGCGAAAGGTCGTGGCAGCATTTAATGCACCCTTTCACAGCCTTTTTAACCCAGACACTGCACGGATGAGGTCACTTCGCGCTTTGCTCGGCACCTGCTTAAACTTTTCTCCAAGCCCTTAGCGCCCTTAGTGCCCTATTCTTCCCATCACTCCCTGCTCCTTAGCGACCTTTGCTCCTTCTCATCCCATAGCAATGGCGCGATTTGGAGTCAGCCAGATGAACCGAAGGAGACTCTAGGCGCTCGTGGACGATGGTCACGTCGACCCGAACACCGCCCGAGCGCCCGGTCGTGAAGAGGCGCCGGCACCGCAGGAGGGGGAGATCATCTCCTGCGAGCTCTATGCCGTCAATGGGCTCCGTTTGCCCGAAAGTTAGTTTCTTGTCTCCGTGCTTGCCTTCTGCGGGTGCGAGATTTCTAATCTCAACCCCAACTCTATCCTTGCTCTCACGATCTTCTCCCACCTTTGTGAGGCATACGTGGGGGTAACGCCCACGGCTAGCCTCTTCTTTCACTTCTACTCTCCTTTCTGCACCGGCGGTAATACCCCCGCCGTCTGCATCTACCTTCGTCTCCGGCCCAACCGCCCATACGAGTACCCCCTCCTTTCTTTGAAGGATTCGGTGTCAGGTTGGGCCGACCTTTGGTTCTATCAGCAGAAGACCGAAAGGAGCCAACTGGTCTATACCGGGGAGGTTGCCTCGACGGCCGAGATCACGCGCCCGCTCGTCCAGCCCGAGGAGGAGCGCATCCTTAGGACCATCAGTGAGCTCACCCAGATGGGGCTCACTGGCCGGGACATCACGCGCGACTTCGTCTTCAACCGGATGTCCCCGCTGCGGCGTCAGGAGCACCCATTCTTCGAGGTGACCGGGTGGCAGGACCTCACCCGTGAGGGCGAAGAGGGTAAGTTTTTTGGTCCATTCCTTGGTTTTCGTCTTTGGCCGAGCATGGGTTTGATCCCGCGCTCTTTTTGCTCGAATCGCAGCTCCAGGGATGAACTGGGTCGAGGAGAGGGTCGCCGAGATGTTCGGCGCCCGAAAGGAGAAGGAACTGAAGGCCGACCGTCAGTTCCCGAAGAACATCCTCGACCGTGGCGACACGGTTAAGTACCCGTGTTAGTTCTCGCACGAAGAACTCATTCCGAGCTTGTCTAATTTGATTTTCGGTTGCAGGAGAGGGTCGCCCTCGAGCTCGCTGTGTCGAGCGTGGAGCCGCTACCGCAAGGAGATACCCTAGCCAGGGGTCCTCGCAAGAAGACGATGGGTCGAAGCCGCCGACCACCCACCTCGCCTCCTCGTGCCAAGCGCTCTAGCGCCGAGTCTCGACCAGGGTCCCGATCACGCAGCACCTAGAGTACGCCGACCGGAAGGAGGTAAGAGGGCTCCGAAAATGGTTTGCTGATTTCAAGCAGAAGAAGCCAGAGCTGATGGGTCGACTGCAACAGCTGGCCGAGCAGGCGAAGAAGGCCGAGGAGGCAGCCAAGTCTACCGTGAGCAAGGAGCAGCTGGAGAGGCAAATCAAGGCCCTCCAAGATCAACTTGCTCAGGTGGTCGAGGACCCTGAGGAGGAGGAAGAGGAGGAAAACGTCTTCGCCCTGGTTAGGAGGAGCTGAAGGTCGTCGCCTCAACCATCCTCGGCGCTGGAGGGGGTCGACATGGACGAGGTCGACCCGGCGATGGCACGGGCTAGCGACGCCGCCGCGGAGCGCACCGAGGCCGTTACCGAGGCCTACGAGGCCGCCGCGGGCAGGGCGCCCGTGGTTCAAAGCGGGGAAGCCGAGGATGAGGATGCGGCTCGCCGAGTGGAAGGTAATCCTCGTGTAGTCTCTTCGTTGAGTCCTTTGTTCTTGTTTGCGATTTTCTGAGCTAACCCCACTCCGCTTGGTGTGGGCGTGATAGTTGGGCTGCTGTCCTTGGATTTCCAGCAAATGGCTGAGAGGATTCTCGACTCTGCAGTTGACGTCGAGCTCGACCGCATCCTTGACCAAGTGATGGCTGAGGATGAGGAGGAGCCACCACGGGCCGCGCTTCCGGAGGAACCTGAGCTTCGCCCGGCGAACGTCGAGCCCGCTCCGGCCGCAGAGGTGCAAGAACCGCAAGGGGCCGAGGACCAAGGGGCCATGGCCTTGGTCCCTTGTGAAGGGACGGGCGCGGTGCCAAGCATGAGGGAGGCCCAGGCGGCAGGCTCCGAAGGCCAAGAGTTGGTCATCCTCGACCAGTCGTCTCCAGCTTGGGACCAAGGAGTGGAGGAGTGGGTCATCGTCGACCAGTTGCCTCCGGCCGCGGACCAAGGAGCGGAGGCGACCGCGGTTGGCGTCCAGCCCCCGAGCATGGTGGCCGAGCAGGGGGAAGGCAGCCACAAGCTGCAAGCCCTCGGGGAGGACCAACCTCGGGGCGACCAGGAGATGGCCGAAGAAGAGGCCGCCGCTGACCTCTTGGGTGTGCCGGGTGCCCAGGAGGGGCAAGACCTTGACGTGCCCGCTCGGGGCCAGGATGATCCTACGTGGGTCAATCCTTTCTTCCGAGCTGGCGCGTCCGACCGCCAGCGGCTCCAGGACAAGCTGGTCAGCCGAGCTCTTCTAGTGAGTACTTCACCCCTTTCTTCTGTATAAAAAACTTTTTAAGGCGTTTTTAACCCTTCTTCCTCTTTGCTCGCAGTTCGCTGCCAAGGCCATGGAGAATATCGATGCCTCCACAGTTTCTGCGGAAGAGTACTGGAGGTACCACCGTGAGCAAGACGCCAAGATTGCCGATCTTGAGCGTCGGGTCTCCGAGGTGCATGCCTCCGACCAGAAGGAGCTGGAATCGGCGAAGGGCATTGTCGCCGAGCTTCGGGACCAACTCCTCCAGAGTGAAACGGCGAAGACCACCTCAGAGCGAAGGTGTGCCGAGCTTGAGGAGGAGCTGGGGAAGCTATGGCAGGAGGTCCACGACCTGCGCCGCGTCGCCCAAGGAGCTCGGGAGCGCGAGGAGGCCTAGTTCAAGGAGGTGCAGGGCCTTCGGGAAAGCGCGGCCGAAGGTCGTGCGGCCCGGCGGAAGGTTTTGGACCTCGAGGCCAAGGTCGATTCCCTTAAGGAGGAGCTTGCTATCCTCCAGGCCAAGTGTAGGAGTTAATCTTAGACGCCCCTTTTTTTCCTTTTCTTTTTCCTTTTGCTTGTGTAGACTTGTAAAAAACTTTTGGTTATTGAACAAGAATATAATAATTAGAACCTTGTCCTCTTGAACCCGACCTTGCTCTAGATGTACTTATGCTTGCTCAAAGCTCGTCCTGCAGAGAAGGAAACAACCACAAGAGAGAACAAGGGTATAAACTTGATTCCCGTATAAAGGCAAGACATTACGAGCAAAGATTCTGATCAAGAGTACAACTCTGGGAAAAGAACGATTTGCCCCTATTGTACGGAGCCCCCGCTATGGACAAAGGTTGTGCCCCTAAAGTTGCAGGCACGAGTTTGTTCATAGGAGAGTGGGAAAAAATCCTTGAGCACATCGCGTTGTAAATGATTGGATTCGCCGCTCGAGTCGAGAAAGGGACGCGCGCGAGCATGGTCACACGTGTAGGACAGACGGGCTTGCTCCAACAATATGTAGAGTTACCGATCCCAAGTAGGGACTGAGTTTGTACCGGGCTAGAGGATGTCTGCGCACGATCGTTCATGCAGTGAAGAGCTACTACGGACGGTGATCGGTGCGGGCGAATGCCCAGCCGATGCCCAAAGGGGATGGTACACACGTGTAGGATCGAAGTATACGAATATAGCAATCAGAGGGGGGGTGAATGATTGTGCGGAAGCTAAAACCAAATTCTTGATCTATTAAAAGCTTCACCCCAAAAGAAACCAAAAGATTGCCTCGGATTTGACAAAAACAGATTGATAGAGGTTCGGTAAAACGCGAATTCCCGGAGATCCAACCATTAGATTGATCTGAAATTTGGACACAAGAAACTAGATTCCAATACGAATCGAACCCAAAAAGAATCAACTAGATCGGACTTACGGATCAAAAGTTATGAGCTTCGCAAGCTTGCTGATCCAGAACTTGACGAGAATCAATCTAATCAAAACTTCAAGATTAAACAAGAACGACTAAAGATTGATCAACTAGACTTTGAGAAACACTAGATCAATACCCTAGAGAGGTTTTTGATGGATCAAATCAAGATAAAACTTAAAGAACAAAAACCAATCTAGAACTAGAACAAGCATGCAAACAAGAACCAAAAAAGAGAACGTTGAAGCAATGCGGGAACTAGAAGAATTGATCTTTATTTCTTTTGTCTAAAGTACTCCCATCAAAAGAGTACAAACCCTAAACTTTGAGCCCAAGGCTCTATGCGCCTATTCGCGCCTAGCTCTCCTCAATTCGATGCTCTTCAACAGGAGACAACCCCTCCTATTTAAAGCACCAACCCACAAGGAGTTCTGAATACGATTCCTATTCCCTAGAAGGAATCTGTATCCAACACAACTCTACTTGGCCCAACCTGGCCGAGTACAACTCTTGCACGCGTATGGCAACCCTACCATACTCACGTGACTAACACTTTGCACGCCAGATGGCCACCGCCATACTCACGTGACTAACACTTTGCACGCGAATGACCTCCTACCATTCTCACGTGACTAACCATTCTTCATGTGCACCATTCTCTTAGCCCGAACGTCCCGCATGACATCCTTGACCACCAAGACCTCAGTTCCTCCTGAACCTAGCCCCGAACCTCAGTTCCTCCATGAACCTAGTTCCGGTCCCGTCATCGACCACATTCGCCTTCGAGCAATACCTGCACATGAACAAACCACAAAACAAATCCGAGCACAAGTCCACGACTTGACTCAATGTCAATCCATGCAACTACTCACATGAGCATTGCATAAAGTCCACTTCAAGCATCATGAAATTCTCACAAATTTCATAATCTCAAAAACAAATCAAAATTCAAAGTCCAAATTTGCACAAACCCTAATCGAGCAAAAAGCCATTCACGACGGACCAAAAAATTTGGTCTGGCGTACATGTAAAACTTACTGTCTTTTAAGAACTTGGTCTCATACGTAAAAGCGAAACTTACTGTTTCTTGTCAAATTGTCAAACACATGCACAAGCACATTTTGCAAAACCAATTCTAAGTTAATTTTTCAGTTCAAAGCCAATTTTTCAGCACATGATTTCACAACACGCATCGTCGACTAAGCTCATTTGCCGTACTAGCCGTTCATGAAGTTCTTGGAAGAAAACGAGAAAAAACGATAGAGGGAAAAAGAACCGATTTGCCAAAGGCAGCGCAGTGGGCGCAAAATAGAGATACACGCCTAAACGTAGAATTTACGTAGTTGGTCAATGTTCCAGGTGCTGGTGAGCTCCCGACCGTCCTCCATCGCTAGGCGAACAGCCCCCGGGCGTGTTGCGGATACGACCGTGTAGGGGCCCTCCCATCTTGGGGTTAGCTTGTTGGCTTTTGACAGGTCCTGAACTCTCCGTAAGACCATGTCGCCAACTTGCAAGGCCCTTGGTCGAACCGACTTGGCCGCGTGCCTACGAAGAGCCTGTAGGTAAACCGCAGACAGGAGCAACGCCCGTTCTCGTGTTGCCTCTACGAGGTCTAGGTCGACGAGCCGCTCGATTTCCTGGTCGACGGAATCTACCAGTTGTACCCTTGGGGAACCCAGCACAATTTCTGCAGGAAAAATGGCCTCTGCACCGTAGACAAGCTGGAATGGGGTTTCGCCCGTGGTTCGACTTGTTCTGGTGCGAACCGACCACAGAACGGAGGGTAGCTCGTCCACCCACTCCTGCTTGTGCTGACTAAGGTTCTTAAAGACCCTCTTTTTGATGCCTTGGACTATTTGCCCTTTTGCTCGTTCGGTTGCTCCGTTGCTCTGTGGATGTGCCACATAAGCGAAGCAGACCTTGATCCTGACCTCCTCGCAATAAGCCTGGAACAATTCACTGGTGAATTGAGTTCTATTGTCCGTGATGAGACGATTGGGTATCCCAAACCTCGTCACCACGTTGCTTTGGAGGAACCTCTTGGCCGCCTGGGCCGAGATGGTTGACACGGGTTCAGCCTCTATCCACTTGGTGAAAGTGTCGACAGCCACGAGCAGGTACTTGCAGCCCTTTTGACCTCGAGGGAAAGGTCCGAGGATATCGAGCCCCCAGGTCGAAAACGGCCACGAGAGTGGTATGGTTTGTAGCGTATATGCCGGTTGATGGACTTTGCGAGCATGAAACTGGCATGCTCGACAGGTCGTCACGATCGTCCGTGCATCCGCCAAGGCCGTAGGACAATAGTAACCCAATCGAAAGGCTTTGCTTACAAGTGTTCTGAACGATGAGTGAGCTCCGCACATTCCTTCATGGATGTCACGAAGAAGGTATTGGCCTTCCTCCTGAGAGATGCATTTGGAGAGGATTCCTAATCCACCTTTTCGGTATAGGTCGCCTTCGATGAGTTTGTACTGAGAAGATCGCCTTGTTAGCCGGGAATGCTCGGCTTCTTCCTCGGGCAATGTCCCATGCGCAAGGTATTGGACGAATGGCATCATTCAATTTGCACTTTGCTCGAAGAAGGAGACCCTACCGACGGCCTCTGGTGCCTCCTCTTCAAAGGTAATGGAGGGCTTGTATAGGTGCTCGACGAGCACCCCCGCCGGGGCGGTAATTTGAGAGGAACCGACCTTGGACAGCTGGTCGGCCAGGGCATTATCCTTCCTGGGGATGTAGAGTACTTCGAAGTTCTTGAAGTACCTCTCCATCTTCCTTACTTCGACCAGGTAAAGCGCCATTGAGGTATCGGGACACTGATACTCCTTGTTGACCTGGTTCACGACCAACTGTGAATCGCCCATCATAGTGAGCCGTTGGACTCCTAGCGATTTGCACGCTCGTAGTCCGGCCAAGAGGCCTTCATACTCTGCCATGTTGTTGGTTGCGGCAAAGTGCAATTGCATGGCGTACTAGAGTCGTTCTCCATCCGGTGAGACCAACACGACACCAGCCCCCGAGCGTTCGTATGCTCGGGATCAGTCAAAATACATGGTCCAGTGGTTTTCCCTCGATCTGGCGGGCTCGCTTGCTGGCGGAGCTGGAGCCGGCCATTCTACCACGAAGTCGGCCAGGACCTAGGATTTGATCGCCGTGCGAGCCGAGAACATTATCTCGAACTTGGCGAGCTCCATGGCCCACTTAGCTATACGACCACTGGCGTCCTGGTTTCTCAGGACTTCTCTGAGCGGGAAATTGGTCGGTATCATGATCTTGTGTGCTTGGAAGTAATGGCACAGCTTTCTGGAAGCCATCAATAGTGAATACAAGAGTTTTTGGACCTCAGGGTAACGCTCCTTCGGTCCGTGTAGTACTTCACTAACATAATAGATAGGTCATTGGACACCATCCCTTTCCACCGTTAGTACTGCACTCACGGCCTGAGGGGTCGCCGCTAGGTATAGCAGCAATTCTTCCCCCGTTTTAAGTGTGACCAGGATGGGCGGTTTGGACAGGTATTGCTTTAGCTCTTCAAAGGAACTATTAGCTTCCTCTGTCCATATGAAATCGTCGTGCTTTCGAAGGGCTTTGAAGAAAGGTAGCCCTCGCTCACCCAGCCGGGAAATAAAGCGGCTCAAGGCGGCCATTCGTCCGGTCAGGGCTTGTACTTCCTTCACACATGTGGGTGGCCTCACGTTCTCGATGGCTTCGATCTTCTCTTGATTTGCTCCCACGCCTTGTGGATCGACCATGTAGCCGAGCACCTTGCCGGCCTTTACGCCAAAAATGCATTTTTCCGGATTCAGCTTTATTCGATGCTTATTAAGATTACAAAATGTTTCTTCTAAGTCAGCGACGTGACTTGAGGCGAACTTGCTTTTGACAACTATATCATCGACATAAACTTCCAAGTTCTGACCTACTTGGTCCGTAAAGGTTTTCTGCATGAGGTGCTGAAAAGTTGCTCCAACGTTTCTCAGACCGAAAGACATGGTCATGTAGCAGAACGTACCGAACGGGGTGATGAAGGAGGTCTTCTCTTCGTCTTCATGCAATATGCTGATATGATGATATCCCGAATAAGCATCCAGAAAGCTCATGACCTGCAACTCCGCCGTCGCATCGACCAACTGGTCTATGCGAGGCAGCGGGTAGTTGTCCTTTGGGCATGCTGCGTTTAATCCCGTGTGGTCGATGGACATGCGCCACTTGCCTCCTTTCTTTCTGACTATGACCGGATTGGCCAGCCATTCCGAGTGCTCGACCTCCCTGATGAAGCCGGCCTTAAGGAGCTTGTCGAGTTCTTCCCGGATGATCGCTTGTTTTTCCAGGGAGAACCGCCTGAGTTTTGTCGACCTTTGGTTTTTATCGAAATTTGAACCGCTTCTTTGTGCTCGATCACCCCCCTTGGGACCCGGGCATGTCGGATGGTTCCCAGGCGAACGCATCCGAGTTTGCTCGGAGGAAGGTGATGAGCTCGAGTTCCTATTTGGGATCTAGGGAAGATCCAAAATGCACGACCTTGGCAGGTGCCGACTCGTTGAGTGGAATGGCCGTGGTCTCTCCTCCAGGTTGGAGGGCAACTTTGGGCCGGGAGTGCTTCGGCTCTTGGTCGGGGCCGCGTGTAGGCAGCTGACCGACCATATCCAACGCCCTTTTATCGCAATTTAATGCGGACTTGTGGTTCCCCTTTACGATTATGACCCCGTTTGGCCCAGGAACCTTCAGGCATTGGTACGCGTGATGCGAGGCGGCAATGAATTTGGCCAAAGCTGGCCTGCCGAGGATGGCGTTGTAGGTCGATTCGAAGTCGACCACTTCGAAGGTGATCAGCTCTGTACGGAAGTTACTTGGGCTACCAAAGGTAACGAGCAAAATGACCTGGCCCAAAGGCTTGATCGAGGTTCCCGGGACTATTCTGAAGAAGGGTACCGCTATGCTTTTAATCTTGGAGCGAGGGATCTTCATCTCGTCCAAGACCTTGGCAGAAATTAGATCCAAGGAGCTTCTGGAGTCTATGAGAACCCGGCCAACGATGGTGTTGTTGATGGTGGGGCTCACAACCATCGGAAGCCTCTGTGGTTTGGTCATTCCAAGGGGACAGTCTTCCTTGGAGAAAGTAAGAGACAGCTCGGACCACGCTGCTGCACAGGAGGTTTACCTTGGGTAACATGGTGTACTTCCCGCGCGGCATCCTTCAGATCCCGGCGAGATTTGTAGGCGGAGGAGCCCCCGAAGATAACCGAAATGTGGTTCTAGGGTTCTTGATACTCCATGTCATCCTCATTGTCTTCGACGGGCTGTTTGCCTTTGCTATTCTCGCCCTGTTCCGGGAGCGACGGCATGGGACCCTTGCCGCTGTAAAATTGCTCCAGGCAGTAGGTCCATGTTAGGTAATTCCGTAGATCATACCCGTACGCCTGATGAAGTGGACAGTAGAGGCCGCCCCGTTGGTCTGCTTGGTCGCCTCGATCACGGGGTCTGTTCTGCTGTCCCCTTCCCCGAGCATTAAACCCCCGATGTTGCAGCTGGGATACTCGGGGCTGTTGCTGCTCTACCGCAGCGACTATGTGTCGGGACCCGAATTTGCAAATACAGACCCTCTGTGTATTCAGCACTAGTCCAGGAACGCGCTAGTGCACACAGTCTTAACATCGTTAAATATCACAATCATACCACTCGATACTAATAAAGTACTTTAATTAAATAATCAAACTGGTTGCTTGACCTTATGGTCAAGTTACAAATATACGCCACGTAGGGCGAAACTTAATAAGACAGAAGTAATAGCAGCGGAAAATAAGATAACTTCGTGGCGCCATCCAGTATACCACAGGCAACTGATTGGGCTCGCTCCCTAGTTAGACGGATCTTCTGGGAGTTCCTCCTCCAAAGCTGGTGTAGACTTCTCTTCAACTGGTGTTGTATTGTGGCAAGGGTGAGTACTTGGTACTCAGCAAGTCATGCATAGATGCAACTAATATACTACATGCATGGCTTAGTACAAAGGAATAGCTCAGGGTATATTTGCATTTAAACAGCATTTAACAAGTAACATAAGTAGATTCGAAAGCAGTAGAAACAAGTATAGGACCAATAACTTTTCCAGGAGTTAAGTAAACATCTTTCCCAAAATCCTAACTCACATTTCCATCAACATCATTAATAAACCAAACCCAACCTTTCAAATACAAGTTATTTTCAAGAAAGTCTAATCCTTGACTGTAATTCCCGAGCGATGTCCAATACCGCGGACATGGCTATTCGAATAGATTTTTACACTCTGCAGAGGTTATGCACTTTTCCCACAAGATACAGTCAAACACCACAAAGGCGAGTGTTCGTAACAGAGTCTTTTGGAAACTTCTAACAGCACAAGTGGTCCTCCCCAGCGATTTCACACTAACCCTTCCCTTAGCGAAGGCGAAGTTTAGGCCAATCCACCGTTAGATGGGTACCTGGCCGCAGCCCCGTTCGCTCCCCCGTACAACTACACAAAGGGTGTAGTTGACATCCTGAGGTCCCACAGGTACGTTATTAGCAACTTAATCAACTAGGTCCGTCCCATTACAGACATGTGGTTGCACGCTTGACTCAGTTCAAAGGCTTGCAAGGTTAAGTCCTTAGGGTGACCAGAGCAAGACTACCCGAAGAACCAACACAACGTTCCCGGTGCCACAACTGGCCCACCTGATCATTCTTGCCACATGCCCCGGTCAAAAACTATTTATCAAACCCCAGTTGATTACCATGCACCACGTGCCATCAACATCACATGATACTTTTCCAAAAACAGGTTCAATATATCATTAAGTCAATATTAACATTTGAGTGTCCAAAATCATGTCATGAGCACTTAGCAGGTCTAAGCAATACTCTACAACGACCTAAATTCCCATGTTGGCAATTTAGTAATGTCCAACTATTTAATCCTCAACTAGGGTGACAAGGGTCATGGCACATATGTAATTAACCAAGGTGTCATACAACAATTTGGCTTATATCTAATTACCCATATTTAAGTAAAGCATTTTCTAATTAAACTAGCATGCAATAGCTTAAACCAAATTAATTTGAAATTGGGATCAACATGGTCAAAGCACAACTTGCCTTCAAAAAGTACTTGCTCTTGGTCCTGAGCTGGCTCCTGGGTCAACACTTCACCTTCGAAGCCTTCGGGCACTTCAACGTCTACTCGTAAAGCGTGCAAATAGCAATAAATAAATAAGCAGTAGGCAAAAAGTGTCCAAACATCCAAATAAAGTTCATAAATAGAGAGAGCATAATTTTATAAATTTTTAGAAACTGGAATCGTCAAATTCGGAGTTTAAACGCAAAAGTTATAAGCGTTTAAAGTTTAAATAATCAATTAAATAATTATTTAGATAAAAACTTTAGTCCAAAAATTAAATAAAATTTACTATTAGGTAGATCTCAATTTTATACAAATTTAGAAATTTGAATCACTCAAATCGGAGATAAAATGCAAAAGTTATAAGCGTTTGAAGTTTGAATCAAATTCTGAAATTAATAAATCATTTTCTTTTTCGAAAATTCATTTATTGCGTCAGCGTGACACGTGGACCAATCGGGTGCCGCCACGTCGCCTCGGGTCCATGGACCCGGCGCACGGGCGCGGCTCGGTCCACCGTGGACCCGGTCCACGGCTCACGCGTCACACTGGCAGGTGGGCCCCTCGGATGACGTCAGCAGTGACGTCATCACGCACGGCTGAGGACGGCTTACAGCTGGGCCCCACCGTGACATCAGCGGTGACGTCATGGTGCACTTGGCTATCCAATCTAACGTAAACAACGTGGCTAACCCTAACCGTTTGATCTAGATCTAACGGCTGAGAATGGATCTAGTACTGTGCGTTTAGGCTACGTGGCACAATCTACGCCGTTGGATCTAGATCCAACGGTTGGAAATAGATTTGAGATTAGCACGTGGGATCTCACCGGGGAGTGACGTGGCGCGATCTGGACCCTTGGATCTGGATCGGACGGCTGGTGGAGCTCGAGGTCCGACGATGGCTTGCGGCGGGGCTAGTTCACTGGAGACGAAGACGGCGACGGCGTTGCGAGGCTCCTCCGGCGAAGTGAAGGGTCTCCTCTGGTGCGGCTTGACCTTGCGGTTCCGGATCTGGGCTCAACGGCGGCGGAGGACGGCGGACGGCGGTGGAGGACGGCGGACGGCGGCGGAAACTGCAATTGAACGCGGCGGAACGCTCCTCCAACTTCGGCGAACGATTGCGGCGCAACCACGACGGCTCTGGCGGCGTGAGCTAGGGCTACGGGTGCGCACGGAAGTCAGCGTCACGGCAGCGGTGGCGGCGCATTAAATAGGGCCCTCGGCGTCCGTGAAACACGCGAAAACCGAGGCCCACTCCGTTGCGGTGGTGGAATCCGTGTTGGATTCGGATTGGGTGACATGGCTCAACGTCAGCCGTTGGATCAAGATCCAACGGTGCGAGGGTTTGGCTCGGGCTAGCTGGCTGGCTCGGTCGGACTCGGGCTCGTGTGACGTGGCTCAATCGTGGCCGTTGGATCAAGATCCAACGGTCACGCTGATTAGGGGTTCTGTCCGCTCTGGCTCGAACGCGAGTCTGACTCAGACTCAGGTCCGGTCGGATGAACAGTACAAACCCACTCGCTATTTTCCAGCGATTAAACAATTCAATTAATTCCCAGAAATTCATTTGATTCATTAAAAATAGCAAAATACTCAGAAAAATTCCAGAAAAATTCTGGAAAATATTTTGGATCATTTTGGACTCAAATAAAATATTTCCAACAAAATTTTATTTGAAAAGTTAAATTCTTTAATTATTTCAAAATGGAATAAATTCAAATAAATTTCAAAAAATCCAAATAAATTCCAGAAAATTCCAAAAATTCACCAAAGTGCCAAATCACACATGAATTTAAGAAAAGCAAAATTTTGGGGTGTTACAAACCTCCCCTTAATGTAATCTCGCCCCGAGATTCGTGGCTTTCTAAGGAAATAGGTTCTAAACTCTTTCTTCAAATCCTCTTCAGCTCCCAAGTTGCTTCACTCTCCGTGGTTGCTCCATTGAACTCTGCAGAAACGGGTTGACTTGTTTCGTCAAGCCGATCCATTGTGTCCAAAATCTTCACGGGGTGTTCCTTGTAAGTCAGATCTTCTTGTAGCTCAATTGACTCTAGCGGTGTATGTTCCTCAGGTACTCGGAGACACTTCTTCAACTGGGACACGTGAAACACGTCATGTACTCCTGCTAGTGACTACGGTAACTCCAGTTGGTAAGCAACTTCACCTCTGCGGTTGAGAACCTTGAATGGTCCAACATATCTCGGCGCGAGTTTTCCTTTGGCATGGAATCTCTTAACTCCTCTGAGTGGTGTGACTCTGAGATACACGAAGTCTTCCGGTTCGAAACTCAGGTCTCGGCGACGGTTGTCAGCATAACTCTTCTGTCGTGATTGGGCAATCTTCAATCTCTCCCTAATCATGGCAATCTGTTCTTCGGCTCCTTGGAGAATATCAGGTCCAAAGACATGACGTTCACCCGTCTCGTTCCAATTCAACGATGTTCGACAAGGTTGACCGTATAGTGCTTCAAATGGCAACATTTGCAAACTTGCTTGATAGCTATTGTTGTAACTGAACTCCGCGTACGGCAGATTCTTATCCCAAGAGGTAGCATAAGCCAATGCACACGCTCTTAACATATCCTCCAAAATCTGATTGACTCTTTTCTCGCTTGCCCATCCGTGCATGGATGATATGTCAGTACTAAAGTTCAAACGGGTTCCCATGGCTTCATGCGCTGATTTATTCCAGAATCTTGAGGTAAACTGGGTACCTCTGTCCGATACAATCTTCTTCGGCACTCCGTGCAAACAGACGATCCTGGTCATGTACAACTCAGCTAACTTATCTCCCGAATAAGTGGTCCTTACTGGAATAAAGTGGGCGACCTTAGTCAAGCGGTCTACTATAACCCATATGGAGTCATATCCTCCTTGAGTCTTGGGTAAACCGGTAATGAAGTCCATTCCGATTTCCTCCCATTTCCACTCAGGTATCTTCAACGGCTGTAGCAATCCTGCTGGTCTCTGATGCATTGCCTTGACTCTCTGGCATATGTCGCACAGCGCAACATGCTCAGCAACTTCACGCTTCATGCTCGGCCACCAGAATCTTTCCTTCAAATCTTGATACATGTTGGCACTTCCAAGATGAATTGAATACTTGGAGTCATGGGCTTCTTCTAGAATCAATTGCTTCTGCTCCTTCTGGTTTGGCACACAGATTCGATCCTGCATCCATAACGTGCCTTGTTCGTCTAACTTGAAGTCCTTTGCCTTGCCCTCATCCATCTTGGACTTGATCATGCGGATCTTGTCATCTTCCTTCTGTCCTTCTCGGATCTGATCTTCTAGGGTAGGTTTTACTTCTAAAGCGGCCAAGAATCCTTCTGGTACGACTTCAATCTGCATTCTCTGGAATTCCTCACATAGCTCATCCTGGCTCGTGGCTATCAACATGTTCACAGTATGGCTCTTCCTACTCAAGGCATCGGCCACCACGTTAGCCTTTCCTGGATGGTAATGGATTCCAACATTATAATCCTTGATTAACTCTAACCATCTCCTTTGCCTCATGTTCAGGTCTGATTGGGTGAAGATGTACTTAAGACTCTTATGGTTCGTATATACTTCACATCTGTTTCAAATCAAATAGTGACGCCATAACTTCAAAGCATGCACTACGGCAGCTAGTTCTAGGTCATGCGTTGGATAATTCTCCTCATGTGGCCTCAACTGCCTTGATGCATAAGCGACGACCTTTCCGTTCTGCATCAGCACACATCCAAGTCCTTGGCGCGATGCGTCACAATAAATGTCAAAGCTTTGATTGACATCCGGTAGAATCAACACCGGCGCTGATGTCAATCACTTCTTCAACTCTTGAAAACCTTTCTCGCACTCTGGCGTCCATGTAAACTTCTTCTCCTTCTTCAACAATTGCGTAAGAGGTTTCGCAATTGTCGAAAAGCCTTCAATGAAGCGACGGTAGTAACCTGCCATTCCAAGGAAACTCCGGATCTGGGTCACGGTCTTCGGCTGTTCCCAATGTAACACAGCTTCTACCTTTCTTGGATCAACGGCAACTCCTTCTGCGGTCATTACATGTCCGAGGAACTCCACCTTGTCCTTCCAAAAGTCACACTTGCTGAACTTGGTGAAAAGTTGTTGTTCCCTTAGCTTTTCCAAAACTCGCCTCAAGTGCTCTGCATGTTCATCCTCTGTCTTGGAGTAGATTAAGATATCATCTATAAACACAACAACAAACTTGTCCAAATATTCCATGAACACCTTATTCATCATATTCATGAAATATGCTGGCGCATTCGTCAAACCAAAGGACATAACTGTAAACTCGTAATGTCCATATCTTGACGAGAATGTGGTCTTCGGGATATCTTCCGATCGGATCTTCAACTGGTGGTATCCCGATCTCAGATCAATCTTGGAGAAAACTCCGGCTCCTCTCAGCTGATCAAACAGATCATCGATCCTGGGTAGCGGATACTTATTCTTCACGGTACTTCATTGAGTGCACGGTAGTCAATGCACATCCTGAAACTTCCGTCCTTCTTCTTAACAAACAGAACTGGCGCTCCCCACGGCGACGAACTCGGTCTGATAAATCCTTTCTCCATTAACTCTTCAAGCTGCTTCTTCATCTCTACCAACTCTTCGGTGGACATCCGATAGGGTCTCTTTGCTATTGGCGCTGTACCAGGTACAAGCTCTATCACAAACTCTATGTCCCTGTCTGACGGCATACCAGGTAGATCTTCAGGAAAAACATCCGGATACTCATTCACTACTGAGACATCTTCTATGCTGATTACCTTGGTACTGTTAACCATCAACTGTTCATCTCTAACGGCGGTAGCTTGAAATTCTACTTTTCTTCCACACGGGCTTTCAACTGAGATAATCCTTCGACCACAATCCAAAACGGCCTTGTGCTTGGATAACCAATCCATTCCCAAAATAACATCTAAGATCTGAGTTTCCAACAAAATAAGGTTCGCTAGGAACTCTATTCCATCTATTAATATTCTCACCCCAGAACATCCTTCTTTCATTCGGAGTTCGGAACCAGGGGTTTGAACTAAAAGCATGCATTTAAGTCTTGCAATCTCCAAATCATTTTTAGCAGCAAAGCCTTGAGAAACAAACGAATGCGAAGCTCCAGAATCAAACAAAATCAAGCCGCAGTAATCGAGTTAACAAGTAACTTACCCAAGACGACGTCCGTGGCATTCGGCAGTTGCATCTAGCGGTGACATGGTTGACTCGGCCTCTCACCCACGGTCCGGGTGCTGCTCCTGGCCGTGCTATCCCTCGGTTGGCTTCGGGCGTTGGCGTCTGGTGGTGTGGATCCTGTGATTGAAGCGGGTGGGGTCACTCTCGCCGTCTTCTTAGGACAATCTGTTGGCGAAGTGTCCTGGCTCGTTGCGCTTGTAGCAGCGTCTCACTGCCCTCTGATCGCCTGAAGTGGCGTTTCGGGCCGTGCTGGGGTCTGATAGTTCGATTGACGGTTCTTGGTGCCGGGCGATGGTGTCCTTGTAGCATTCTCGCGCCGGAATCAAAACTGATTTGGCGTAACCCTCAAACGTTGCTGCGCTTCCTCGACGCGATCCTGCCGTTGCATCCTCGCGCTTCGTTCTCATCAGTTCCTTGCGCTTGTCCTCAAGAATAAGCGCCTTATTCACAAGCTCCTGGAAATCTGGAAAGGTGTGGGTGATCACCCCACTCGCATTCCTGAGTTAAGTCCCTTCATGAAGCGAGATCGCTGGCTTTATCTGTCGCTACATCCTCAGGTGCGTAGCGTGCATGCTGTGTGAACTTATTCAGGTATTCGGCCACAGGCTGATTACCTTGCTTCAGTGCTCTGAACTCCTCTTTCTTGAGGTCCATGATTCCTTCTGGCACGTGATACTGATGAAACGCAGCTGTGAACTCCTCCCAAGTGATGTCTTGAGGGTTCTCCCGTGTAGCACAGAAGTTCTCCCACCATTCGGCGGCTGTTCCTTCCAACTGATGAGAAGCGTAGAGTACCTTCTCATTTCTCATGCATTGAGCGATGTGTAGCTTCCTCTCAATTGACCTTAACCAGTCATCGGCTTCCAACGGGTTAGCATTCCCGGAGAAAGTGGGTGGATGAGTCCTCATGAATTATGACAGTCTTGTATTCTGGCGTTGCCCCTGATTTGCTTGGTTAGCGGTGGCCTGAGCAGTGACGTGCTGCATCTGTTGCATCATGGCATGCATCAACTGAGTCTGAGCAACAAGAAAAGCTCCAAAATTCTGCATGTCAACTGGCGGTGCTGGTGCTCCATCATTGGAATTCCCATCTGGGCGAGAACCACTTCCATTGCCTCCAAGGTTTCCGCGAGTGTTCACCATCTGTCGATTGCTCCAAGGTTTTAGAGATGAGAGGGAATAAGAATAGACAAGTAGTAGGGAAACTTACGCGGGAAAAAAAAATGTAACTCAAAATCCAACTTTATTATTAATAACAAGAATAACTTGGTATGGTCGCACAATGCCTATGGGCCTTGCAACACATAATGCACACTCAAAGAAACAATGAAGATCCAACGCCTCTAAAGGTGACCCTTATTCTATAACGCGACTCGGCGAAGGAGTCTCAACCTCAACGCCCTACGCCACTCATCGAGGAAACCTCCACTTGCTTCCTCGCGGCGGTGCGGCGGCATCGGCGAAACAATCGCCATGCCCTGGCAATCGCAGCTGTGGTTGACGACGCGGCGTCTTCCTCGACTCGATCCGGCCCCATTCTTTGTGTGGCTATGGCGCGGAGTGCGTGGTGCCTCTTACGGTCCTTCTTACAGTGCAGGCGCCCAACTCCACACCGATCGGACCACGACCATACAAAGGCGCTTCCACCTGCAGTGATCCTTTCCGCAGCATAAGCGACATACTCACGGGCATTCTCGCAAGTGCTTCTTCTCCTCCTCGACTGCTCGCGAGCCTTCTTCAACTCCTCGAACTGCGGTCTTCGAACAGCTCCTCCCGAGCGGCGACGATCTGGCTAAGTGAGTGACGGTAGCATCCTCATCTTCTATCGGCTTCCGTTGAGCTCTCTTGTCTCGGCGTGGGTGGTGATGAAACATCGTGCCTTCCACTCACTCGAGTAAGTGCGAGCGATCTGCTGCATTGCTCGACGCGACACCTCTTGGATCCCCATCTCAAAGGTAGACCTCCTGGCGGTGAAGTGGAAAGGGCGACTGAACTTTGTCTTCTCTCGAGCATACACCGTGATCCGGACGTCCCATCCTACGACCAGTCCTGCTTGCACAAGTGTAGTCCCTCGGTAGAGCGGTCTCTCAAAACCTCCAAGAAACTGAAGCATACGCCACAACTCAGCGGCATAGCCTCCTTCACGCTCGGCGTAATTGTTCTTCATCATCTTCTGTCAAAAGATACTTGCGTGATAACGCAACACTTTAAAATCAATGTGGCAGACGAAAAGAACTCAGCAAGGGGTATGAACAAGGAAGAAAGGGGTAAGTCGAGAATTCATTCATTATCTTGTCAAATTTTATCTTTAGAAAATAGGTTTTAACCTCACTACGACCATTCTAACTATGGGTGAGCCTATGAGTCGTATGTAGCTCTCGATACCACCTCTGTCGGGACCCGAATTTGCAAATCCGGACCCTCTGTGTATTCAGCACTAGTCCAGGAACGCGCTAGTGCACACAGTCTTAACATCGGTAAATATCACAATCATACCACTCGATACTAATAAAGTACTTTTATTAAATAATTAAACTGGTTGCTTGACCTTATGGTCAAGTTACAAATATATGCCACGCAGGGCGAAACTTAATAAGAGAGAAGTAATAGCAGCGGAAAATAAGATAACATCGTGGCGCCATCCAGTATACCACAGGCAACTGACTGGGCTCGCTCCCTAGTTAGACGGATCTTCTGGGAGTTCCTCCTCCAAAGCTGGTGTAGACTCCTCTTCAACTGGTGTTGTATTGTGGAAATGGTGAGTACTTGGTACTCAGCAAGTCATGCACAGAATGCAACTAATATACTACATGCATGGCTTAGTACAAAGGAATAGCTCAGGGTATATTTGCATTTAAACAGCATTTAACAAGTAACATAAGTAGATTCGAAAGCAGTAGAAACAGGTATAAGACCAATAACTTTTCCAGGAGTTAAGTAAACATCTTTCCCAAATCCTAACTCACATTTCCATCAACATCATTAATAAACTAAACCCAACCTTTCAAATACAAGTTATTTTCAAGAAAGTCTAATCCTTGACTGTAATTCCCGAGCGATGTCCAATACCGCGGACACGGCTATTCGAATCGATTTTTACACTTTGCAGTGGTTATGCACTTTTCCCACAAGATACAGTCAAACACCACAAAGGCGAGTGTCCGTAACAGAGTCTTTCGGAAACTTCTAACAGCACAAGTGGTCCTCCCCGGCGATTGCACACTAACCCTTCCCTTAGCGAAGGCGAAGTTTAGGCCAATTCACCGTTAGATGGGTACCTGGCCGCAGCCCCGGTACGCTCCCCCGTACAACTACACAAAGGGTGTAGTTGACATCCTGAGTTCCCACAGGTACGTTATTAGCAACTTAATCAACTAGGTCCGTCCCATTACAGACATGTGGTTGCACGCTTGACTCAGTTCAAAGGCTTGCAAGGTTAAGTCCTTAGGGTGACCTGGGCAAGACTACCCGAAGAACCAACACAACGTTCCCGGTGCCACAACTGGCCCACCTGATCATTCTTGCCACATGCCCCGGTCAAAAACTATTTATCAAACCCCAGTTGATTACCATGCACCACGTGCCATCAACATCACATGATACTTTTCCAAAAATAGGTTCAATATATCATTAAGTCAATATTAACATTTGAGTGTCCAAAATCATGTCATGAGCACGTAGCAGGTCTAAGCAATACTCTACAACGACCTAAATTCCCATGTTGGCAATTTAGTAATGTCCAACTATTTAATCCTCAACTAGGGTGACAAGGGTCATGGCACATATGTAATTAACCAAGGTGTCATACAACAATTTGGCTTATATCTAATTACCCACAATTAAGTAAAGCATTTTCTAATTAAACTAGCATGCAATAGCTTAAACCAAATTAATTTGAAATTGGGATCAACATGGTCAAAGCACAACTTGCCTTCAAAAAGTACTTGCTCTTGGTCCTGAGCTGGCTCCTGGGTCAACACTTCACCTTCGAAGCCTTCGGGCACTTCAACGTCTACTCGTAAAGCGTGCAAATAGCAATAAATAAATAAGCAGTAGGCAAAAAGTGTCCAAACATCGAAATAAAGTTCATAAACAGAGAGAGCATAATTTCTGCAGAGAGTGTACACTTTACCCACATAACAAATAAAGTTCCAAACATCCAAAACTTGACATTATGTTTCCAAGCCGCTCGTGACCATGAGCACGGCTAATCGATTAGATTTAAATCTCTGCAGAGAGTGTACACTTTACCCACATAACATATTCTAGCAATCATGTCAACCATGCCACGTGATACACAAGTATCCGTTTTGCTAGACTATGACAAAACTTTTCGACTAGCTAAAGCCTAACCTTGCACTCCCCGAGTATGACCTGTCCTTGCTATGGCGGCAAAATTTCAACAGTTACGATGGTCTCGCTAGTCATCGCCCTCATTCTCCCCATAGCAAGGCATACTCGTTGTATCGGGTCACTTACTCCCAACGCCTTGGTGAGGGAGCGCTCTCGAACGACACCACTCACTTGGTTCATCCATACTCTTCTGCCTACTGACGTGCAAGATTAAAACTTCATCTAGCTTACTAAGTTAAGGCTATCCCATACTAGCACATGTGGTTGCACCAATTAACTCAGTTAATAGTATCAAGTTCGGTCCTTAGGTTGACTCAGGCGAGTATCTCCCCTCATCTACGTGCAATTACCAATTTCCATACAACACCGATCCATTTCCTTGTACCGTACAAGTGGCCACTTGTATGGTGCAAGACAACCCATTGCACTTTCAGTTATACATAACTCGCTCGTGTCTAAAACATACTTTTATTTCCATTTTTAACCACATACCAGTATCCTTTACTGCCATTTTCAACATTTGTAAAGCTCCATAAAGATTCAAGCCTAACATTCTACCCATAACTAAAGCATGGCTAAGCATAGCATTATATATCGATAATAACCATCTTTCATTTCATAGCATGAATAATCCTAGGCTAGGTTTTAACAAGGTTCTCATGCCAAAGTGATTAAGGTAATCCCACAAGTTAGGAGCATAACTACCATGGCCCACAATATAGCAACTTTACAGAAATTAAACGCATGCATAATAGTTTGATTAAAACAATATAGACTTTGTAAATTATGGGATCAACATGTTCAAAGGATGGTGCTTGCCTGTTTGCTCTTCTTTGAGATTGTTTTCGGGAAGGTAGTCAGGATCGTAATCAACAGACTCCAACACGTCGTCAGCTATGTGTACGAATGAGAGAAACCCACAACAAAAGCAAATAACCACGAATCAAAATGGGGCAAAAGGAATCAGATGGAAACAACAAATTAAGCTCGACAAAAGAACAAGTAGTTCTAGGGAAAATCAATACATTGCTAGCATACTAGTTCCACACACAGCAGATTAATTACATGTATCTTAGTGTTTAAACAATCGAATTCAGGAAGCTAAGATTGTTTGGATTAATGAAATCTAAGACTAGCTACGTAAACAATGCACTCTTTAACCATAAAACTTAGACCTATTGTGCTAATAGGATTCAGATGCAAAACAAGTTATTAATGAAATGTTTTTCCACAACATGGTAGTGCACATAATGTAGAGTGACTTGGAGTTATTCTCCCTAATTTCTGCATTTAGACGTGAAGTTTTACGGAGGACTGAAAAGGCCTAAAAGATCACAATTGCATATGTATAAAGTTAAGTTTGCATCTTTAAATTGAGATGGCAACAAGATAAGCTGTTTACTCAAATTCATGGATTGATATGGGATACATATGAAGGTAACCTAGGGTTGGTTTAACTACATCTTAACCCATTCGCAAAGCTAGTAGCTTACATAAGCAAGAATGACCTAGCAATTCCATTCCTCTTAATAAGCATGAATATGAAATCGAGTTCTTGAGCATGTAAAAACAGTGGGAAACCCTAAGTAAAGTCATACAATAGCATGATCAGTCTATGCTAGAGTCCTAGAAACAACTTTAGTTGCATTTGGGAACAAGGTTGCACCAGTTAATAGCATTACAACAATTCTAGGCATTGAGACACAACTATCATCACAATCATTGCAAAACAAGTCCAAATTCAAATATGATCACAAATTCAACAAGTTTACAGACCAAGGATTACCATGGAGTTGGTTGCATTCAATTAGGAGTTGAAATGCACAAATAGTACATTATGCAATTACTAACCCTAAGCATATAATTGATCTCATAATCTGTACAATAGCCCAACATGAAATATTTTTGCATATTCATAAAGTTCATGATTTTACAAAAATTTTGGAAGTGGTTTCATCTCATTTGGAGCTATGTAGCAGAGGTTATGCATTTTTTAATTTGATTCGGTTAAATAATTCATGGAGAATAGGAAAATATGTTTTCCTGAAAGGAAAACGCATTTCCCCCATCGCGCATGTGCCCACTGATCTCAGCAAGGCTGACAGTGCGACCCCACTGGTCAGAGGCCCAACGCGTGCGTGCCTCTGACCGGCCGGGCCCACGTGTCGGCGACTCAGAGCAGGGCCGCATGGTGCGGGCTCGCCGGCGGCCGTTGCGACGGCGGGCAAGGACCGGCGACCACTGAGGGAGCGAGAGGGGACCAAGGAGCACCTGCAGGTGAGGTCGATTCGGACCGGGCGGCGGTGAGAAGGTCCCTCGGCGTGGAGCGACGGAGCTCGGCGAAAGAGGCTACCGACAACGAAGGACAAGACGAGTTAGACCCGGGCGAGGAGAGAAAAACACTAAGGGAGGTGAGGGGGACCTTGCGGGGCGGTTGATTCCGACAGAGGCGGCTCGAAGCGGGCTAACACCGAGCGACCGGAGGCGGGGAAGAAGACGCCTGAGGCGGCGGCACTAGGGGCTCCGGGAGCTAAAATTGGAATTCGAGAGGCGATTAGTGATGCTCGAAGGTGCTTAAACCCGGACGAATTGAAGCATTCCTTCACCGGTCATCTCAAATGGAGAATCCCCCCATTCGACGCTTCACTGAAGAAACGACAGAGCAGAGGGGGGAATGGGCGGAAGGGGAGCAATGGCGAGGCTCGGGCGCCACTTTATGATGGTTACAGCAGAGAGAGCGAGGCCACAGTGCTCGGCATGGCCGGCGGAGTGCTCTGAGCTCGGGCGCGGCGGCCGCGTGGTGCGAGTTCTCTGACAAGCGGCATGGCCGGGAGAGAGAAATGGAGACCAGGACAGCGTCATGGGCTAGGGGAGACGGCGATGAGCTAGATAGCGTTGCGTCGTACAGTTGGAGGAGGCGAGGTGAACAACGGCGACGAACGGCAGTAAACGGTCGAGCACAGTTCCATTCCTTCAGACAACTATTCCTCACACTATTCATCTGATTCAGGCTTTGCAGTAAAGGAACTGGTTCAGTGAGTTGCCACTTCAAGCTGTTGAGTTGCCAGAATACAAACATCTGATTGGCAACCAAAGGTATGAAGATCTTTGAGCTAGAATGCTTCCAAATGAATGCAATTGCTCTAGCTCAAGGAGATGATATGAAGTTTAATTCGGAATGGCAGGAAATGAAGACTTTATTTGGTTAATAAAGTTTCAGACATGGCAATACTTATTCGCTACAGTGCGAATTCGGTCAAAAGCCGATTTGCAGTTAATGCTTTGAGTTGCCAGTTCAAGCAAAAGAGATGCCAAGCCCTAGCATTAGATTCGTCCAACATAATGTGGAAATCTTTGAGCTAGCTATCTTGGAGATGAAATTCATGGGAGCCACATTTAGTGCTCGACTTGGATTTTCAATGCCCTGATTAGGATGCTTGAAATGTGCACTGCATTTAGCTAATGAAGTTTCGGATGATGCAATATTTGATTGCTTCATTGGGTCATCAGACTTCGAACCAAGAGTTGGCCAATTTGATTTAATGATCTTTGGGTTAGATGGTTTGGGAGAGAAACCCTGGAGTTAACCATTCATTTGCTCAAATGGTAGTGCAAAGCACTGAATAGAAATGCTTAGTTGGACAAACATGGAATGAAACTTTAGGATTTTTGGTTGCTAAGAAATTCTAACAAATTTGAGGGTTAGGGTTTCGGGCAATAACCGCTCGAGGGAGTTCGAACGATTAAACCCTGACGCAACCAACTCCAAATTAAGAACCAATTAAGTGGCAAAACAAGATTAGGCACATAACTAACTAATTACAGATACAGGGCGTTACATGGTAGCGTGTGCACGGGTGCTGCGTCGGCTGGCATGTGGCCAGAGGGGAGAGGAGGACCACATGCCAGCAACAAGGGATAAGGGGAGCTGCTAGAGGGCCCGAAGGCAAAAAAGGATGGGGAGAAAACGGAGATAAAATTCAAATCCTGAATTTTTGGCCCAAAAACTCGTTAAATTGGTCGAGATAAAACACGGCTTAGAATGTTTTGGAAGCGGGTGCAAGCGGTTCCAAGAGCGATGCAGAATTTGATTAAGTTTTCTCTAGGTTTCCATGATTGCTCAAATTCAAGTTTGGAACCTAAAAACACCCCAGGTCAAAATTCAAAACTAGACAAATTTATTTTCATATTAATACTTGTATTTTATGTTTACATAAATTCAGGTTGTTACAATTATTCAAGCAAGTTTTAGAATTATTAAATAACAAAAAATCATCATATAATAATCATGGAATTGTGCTAGGATAGAAAAAAATTATAGCATATTGAAAGCTCTATATCTCTGGATTTAATGCCAAGTATTTTTTAGAATTACTAAACAATAGAAAATTTTCTTCCAGTACATATCAAAGATGGAATAATGCTAGAAAATTAAACCTAGGGGTATGGAACTTCCAGTATATACTAAATATTAATTTTACCACTTTACGGAAGTCCATATACCTGGACAATCCAATTTTGAGGATTTAATATAAATTTTTATAATTTATAAACTATTTTTTAAATTATGAAAAACTCTAGGAGTTAAATTACAAATTTCTCTTTTTCTTTTTTCTTTTTATTTTTCTGGGTGAGGCGGCTACGATTTTTTAACCCTAGACGCCGCTCGGTTAGGCGACAACCACTGGCAACGGGCGCGGGCGTAGCCTCGGACTTCGCCACGTTGGGTGTCCGTCGGGCGTCGCCTTGGGCGCAACGGTTGCTGCGATGGGCGCAGACACCACCTCGTTGGGCGCGTCTTCAGGCCTCACCTCGTTGGGCGTCGCATCGGGTGTCGCCTCGGGTGCCACCGCCGCTGCCTCTATGGGAGCGAGCTCGGGTGCCACGAGTGCCGCCGCGTCAGGCGCAGGCGTCGCGGGCGCCGCCGGCTGCTCCGTCGCAGGAGTGGACGCCATGTGGGGGCTCCGGTCTTAGATTAGTGATAAAGACTCTTACTGTTGCATCGGACTGGATAATGATGCAACCCGAAAGAAATCCAATCGCTTATCTGAAACCGTACTCGGATTGAGACCAACCAATCGACGCATACTCATGCTCCTGCCAACCGGTTGAAAACAATTCGAGCTTCCCTCATATTTGTTTAGTGCTAGTTCCCAAGATCAATGCCTAGCACACACATACTTAGCACTACGAGAATGATACATCACACATACACATAACTTTAAGTAAACTGGCAGTTATTACAAGCTCTTAGATTACAAGTTTAGGGCCGACCGGCCAAATATACAACAAAAGAGAGTAAAGTTTAGTGGAAGAAGCATAAGTCCAAAAGACAATCTACGGAATGCCGCCCAAAACCCAACAAGGCATCCGACTCGGGAAAGACCCAGCTTAACCATCAAAGACGTCGTTTACCCCCGAATCGCAGTACGAGTCGTCAGGAGCATCATCGTTACCTTCCTCTAATCATTTTTAAGTAGAGCAAACGGTGAGTACACGTATGTACTCGCAAGTCTTTAGTGTATGGAAGAAATTATACATGCAGGGCTATTCAATGAATGAAAGCTTCTACTCTAAGTTTGAATTTCAGCATAAAGCAACTTTTATTTGTAACCATGCAATTTGCTAAACAACTCTAACATTTGAAATGAGCATTTGATAAAAGCTACACGTATCATATAAGTATTTGAACAATTATTCATGACCCTCCATGGCCATAAACAATATCCGCAACATAACCAGCCCACCATAACTTACACCAACACAATAACACCATTTTCCAAGTCATTTTGCAAAACCAAAACTAAAACACTATACTTGACATTATGTTTCCAAGCCGCTCATGACCGTGAGCACGGCTAATCGATTAGATTTAAATCTCTGCAGAGAGTGTACACTTTACCCACATGACATATTCTAGCAATCATGTCAACCATGCCACGCGATACACACGTATCCGTTTTGCTAGACTATGACGAAACTTTTCGACCAGCTAAAGCCTAACCTTGCACTAGCCCGAGTATGACCTGTCCTTGCTATGGCGGCAGAATTTCAACAGTCACGATGGTCCCGCAGGCCATCGCCCTCGTTCTCCCCATAGCAAGGCATACCCGTTGTATTGGAATGCTTTGTTCCCAACGCCTCAGTGAAGGGAGCACCTAGAACGACACCGCTCACTCGGTTCGTCCATACTCTTCGGCCTACCAACGTGCAAGGTTCAAACTTTATCTAGCTTACTAAGTTAAGGCTATCCGATACTATCACATGTGGTTGCACCAATTAACTCAGTTAATAGTATCAAGTTCGGTCCTTAGGTTGACTCAGGCGAGTACTTCCCCCTATCTACGTGCAATTACCAGTTTCCATACAACACCAACCCATCTCTTGTACTCGTGATGCGAGTGCGCTCCTAAATGCGGTACAAGCCAAATCATTGCACTTTCAATTATACATAACTCGCCCGGGTCTAAAACATACATTTATTTTCATTTTTAACCACATACCAGTATCATTTACTGCCATTTTCAACATTGGTAAAGTTTCATAAAGATTCAAGCCTAACACTCTACCCATAACTAAAGCATGGCTAAGCATAGCAATTAATAAACGATAATACCCATCTTTCATTTCATAGCATGAATAATCCCTAGTCTAGGTTTTAACAAGTTTTCATGGCAATGTAATTAAGGTAATCCCACAAGTTAGGAATATAACTACCATGACCCACAATATAGCAACTTTATAGAAATTAAACGCATGCATAATATTTCGATTAAAACAAATTAGACATTGAAAAATATGGGATCAACATGTTCAAAGGAGGGTGCTTGCCTGTTTGCTCTTCTTCCGGATCGTTTTTCGGGATATAATCAGGGTCGCCATGATTCGACGGCCAGCGTCGTCACGCCGCCTGAGCGATAATACCCACAACAAAAGCAAATAACCACAAATCAAAATAGGGCAAAAGGAAATCAGATGCAAATAACAACTTAAAACTTCAACAAAAGAACAAGCAGTTACAGGAAGGATTCAATCAAATGCTAGCATACTAGTTTCCCATGCAACAGGTTACATTTATGTATCTTAGCGGTTATAACATCGAATTCAGGAAGCTAAGATTGTTTGGATTAAAAGAAATTCAAGACCAGCTACTTAAGCAATGTACCTTCTAACCATAAAACTTAGACCTATTGTGCTAATAGGATTCAGATGCAAAGCAAGTTATTAATGAAATGTTTTTCCATAACATGGTAGTACACATAATGTAGAGTGATTTGGAGCTATTCTCCCTAATTTTTGCATTTAGACGAGTAATTTAACGGAGGACTGAAAAGGTCTAAAAGAGCACATTTGCACATGCATAAGGTTATGACCTACATGATAATATTGTGATGGCAACATAATAAACTTATCTAACTAACCCTGAGGGTTATTAAGAAGTGCATAAGGAGGTGACTTAAGGTTGGGTTTAACATGTCATGGAGTCTATTGCAAGGTTAAAAGTATAATTGAGCAAGTAGGCCTTATTGTCATTTTCATTTTCCTAATAAGCATGTATATGGAGTCAAGTTCACAAGCATGTAAAAACAGTGTGTAATCCTAAGTAAAGTCTTACAACAGCATGAGCATACTAATTTAAGGACATAGGAACAAGCTCTAATGTATTTGCATCTTTATTGAATTAGTTGATAACATCCTAACCTATTCAAGCATTGAAACAAAGCAATCATCACAACATTACAAAGTAAGTCTAAATTCAAATATGATCACAAATTCAGCAAGTTTACAGACCAAGGATTACAATGGAATTGATTTCATTCATTTTGGAGTTGAAAAGAGCAATTAGTACATTAAGCAATTTATTAACCCTAAGCATTTAATTGAGCTCCTAATCTGCACAATAGTTCTAACTGAAATATTTTTGCATAATCGAGAAGTTCATGATTTTACAAAATTTCTGGAAGTGGTTTCATCCAATTTGGAGCTGTGTAGCAAAAGATATGAATTTTTGAAGTTAAATCGGCTGATTAAATCAAATGGGAAAATGGGAGAATATGTTTCCCTGAAGAGAAAGCGTATTCCCAACTCGCGCACGAGCCAAAAGGCTCTTAGCTGCCTGACAAATGTGACCCAGTCGATGGCTCACACGCGAGCGCCATCGACCGGCCGGCCCACGTGTCATTGGCTCCCGAGCGAGCCAAGACGGGGCAACCTCTCCAGCGAGGTCCCGGCGACGAGGAGGGTGCGGCGTACGCACGGTGAGGGAGAGGAGGTCAAGGTGCACCTGTTGGTGAAGTCGACTCAGGCCGAGAGACGGTGAGGAAGGCCCGCGGCGGAGTAGGGCGGAGCTCGGCGGGGCGGCTGTCGGCAGTGGAGAAGGAGACGGGTTAGACACGGGTGAAGAGGGGAAAAGGACCAGGGAGGCGAGAGGGACCTTGCGGGGCGGTTGATTCTGACGAAGGTGGCTTGGAGCGGGCTGACACCGAGCGACCGGAGGCGGAGACGAAGGGCAAAGCCGCGGCGGCGATTCGGCCGACGGGACCTGCAATGAAGCGTTCTACGGTGATCAGCGACCAAGTAGGGAGCTTAATCCTTGGCAAATTCGGGCGGAAGCTCACCGAGGAAAAGGATTGCTCGAAGAGGGGCTCGCCGACCTTACAGCCGCTTCACGGCAATGCCGAGGCAATACCAAGAAGCAAGGCACGGGGCGAGCAAAGGGGCTGAGGGGGAAGGCCAGTGCGGCTTTAAAGGTGGCCGCGACGGAGCGGGCGAGGCTACAGTGCGCGGCATGGGCGCCGTGGCCGTGTGGCGCGACGTCCCTGCCCACGGCATGGCCGAAGAGAGAGAGTGGCGCAGGAGCCCGGCGACGCCGTAAGGGGAGCTGACGGAAGGGGCGTCCGGCGTACGGGCGGAGAAGGCTAGGGAAGCAACGGCGACGTACGGCGTCCAAACGGTCAGCTCTGCCTCCTCATCAGACTCATTTGAGGCACCTTTGTCTTTGAGGTTCAGCTTTGCGTGGCGATTGCTTCAGGGTATTGCCGAGATTTGCTACAGTGCAGAGTTCAGACTCCATTCGCTTGATTCAGGAATGGCAGTGACCTCAGTTGGTCTCAGGCATAGCTGATGGTTCAGAGTTTCACTGAAGTGGCTTTAGTCAATGCATTGCTCACTTGGTCAGGCAATGCAGAAATTCTTTTATTGCTTCAAAGAGTTGTCAAAATCAAGCACTGGATTGGGCAATGGGGATCTGAAGATCCCTGGGCATGATGGCAAGGGAAAAAGTTCAGGGACCGAGCATCCACTTCTCTAATTGCTATGCAGGGCACTGCTCAGAGGTGCTACAGAGTTTTGGCAGAAGTAGCAAATTGGGTTGGTTTAGCGACTTGAGGGTTCAAGCGAAGGGATGTCAAGTCCAAACATATCGGGCATTTGGAAATCTCGAGCCGGCAGGTTTGCAAATGAAAACCTGGAAGCAATCCTTCCTTGCTCGAAACAGTAATGAGATGCAAAGCTTGGAAAGACCTGAAATGAAACTTTATTTTATTTAGCAAAGTTTCGGTCGTTACACGCCGACTCCGCCATCGCATCGGGCGCGGACTTCGGTGCGTGGACATCCAGCATCAGCACGGCGTGACTGGCGTGAGGCAAGGGCGCGGTCGCCGCTGCCACTTCGGGGGTTAGCACTTCGTCTTGCGCACTTCGAGCGCGAGAGTCGCTGTCGTTGGCTAGGCGCGAGACTAGCAGGCGACGTTGGGCCAGCTGGAGTCCGGCGTCGAGGTGCCGGTGTGCTCGATTGCCTGGTGGGAAGGCTCTGTTGCCGCCGGTGCGCGTAGGAGCTTTGGCGTGAGGCATGGCCGGCCGGGCTGTTACTTCGTACATTGTTTTTTTTTCTTTTTTTATTCGATGAACAGTACAATTACGAACCCTAATTTTATTTTACATTAAACAAGTAATCAAAGCCATTAGAGAAATTAATCGGCAGGATTAAAAACAACATTTTATATGCGATTAACTTTCATAGCATGAACTGTCATGGTCCAAATTCTTCCAAGTGTATGGATATGGGGGGTAAATAGGTAATTTCCCCCTTCCTACTTTTTCCCCACACTTCTCTCTCTCCCCTCCCTTTTCCCAGCCAAACCCCACCCAGCTCCCCACCTGCCCGACCCGCTCCCCACCTGGGCGACGCCCTGCTCCTCCCCGCGCCGGCTCGCCAGCCCGTGCTCCTCCCTGCCGGCGACGCCACTCCCCCTCCCCACTCGGCCGCGCCTCCCACCCCTGTCAGGCTCGGCTCCCTCCCCCAGCGACGCCGCCCTCTCGGCTCCCTCTACTCGGCCGGCGCCCCCCCTCTCTTGCACTCCCTCTCTCCCTCTACCTCTCCATGGCTAGAGTTGTGGTGGATTTGGGGACTTAGGGTTGGATGAAGGCTAACTGTTTGTTGAAATGCCCATGGGGGAATTTGTTGCTTAAGCATCCTTGTGGGGCTTGGGTGTGCATGGTGATAGTGCTAGGAGATTGTAGTAGATGGGTTTGCGCTGGTTTGCTAGTGTGGATGGTTAGGGAAATGATCTTGGAGGGTTTTTGGTTGATGCTATGCAATATCGAAGAATTTAAATGTTTAGGAGTTAATATACTACTTGTAATAGCTAATGAATCCCTTGCATAGTAGATGAATTTGTTAGGGTCCTTATGCTCTGGTTCGTAGTGTACCTTAGTACTTTCTTTGGGGGATTATGGCAATTAAATCGCTAGCTATGAAGGTTGGATCGAAATAGTGTTGGGCTACTCAAAAGGTTATTGGGCTGTTAATGTGGAATTTCGCAATTGTAATTTCATTTTGGTTTGATGAATGCTCGCATATTTTCAAAGCTTTTATGAGTCTTCAATTGTCATTTCATCTCATATGCACGGCATGCATCTCATTTCATGCATTGTTATCGTGTAGAGAACGAAACCGCGGAGATTGACACGACCGTGGCCGAGGGGGTTACCGAGGAGCAACTCGTTGTTGAAAATTCGGCAGAGGCTCAAGGCAAGCACCTATGCATATTCATCCGTATATGTAATTGTATTTTTGAGAATAAATTGCCTATTTGATGATTAAGTCAAGCATTAGGAATTGAAATAGGGAATAGGGCTAGATCCTACTTGTTGCACATACGCTCCTTGTTAATTGCTAAACACCTCCTTTGGAGCTAGACTACGGGTATTATATTGCGTCCCTGCTTAGTTTGCATAGGCGTCGGGTTGGGCCAAGTGGTGGATGGTCTACCGCTTGAGATCAATTACTTTACTTGTGATGAAATGAAATGGGTATGGTTATGTAAGGAAAGGTTAAATTGGAGACCGGGCGGGAAGGTTGGGACATTGGGTAAGGAGACCCGATGTGGTAGTTCCCGTCTGAGTCGATTAAGGACCGATTCGATGGTTGCCCTTTGATTGAGCACACCCCGGTTGGTCGCATGCCCTATTATGGTACGGTAAGCCACTCTTTCTCTCATACGGAATCGATGGACCGTAACTTCCTGTGGTTGGACGTGGTTGAGGGCGAGGCTTAGGCTGACTCTCGAGCGCCAAGCCGGGCTTGGGGCTGCTCGAGGGGGTGCTAGGTTTTCGGGCCACAGGAGGACGCTTCAGCGATTGGGTATGATTGGGAGGGGGTTGACACTAGGCTCTTGTGGTAAGTGTCGTGCGATCAATGCTTCCCTGCAGGGTTAATTAAGCGATTCGAATTGCCGTGCTCTCGGATATGAGCAAGCTCTTTCATCGCACAGTCACGTAGTAAGAACTTGAACCGAGGTTCGCCATCGAGCTTGAGCCCAAATAAATTAGTGATGAGATTAATTGTTGTGAATTAATAATTGCAACTTCATTTTAGAAGTAGGCGCTGTTACAACTGCTTAACTTGTGAATTGAGTAGTTAGGTAATTAACATAACAAATGTTAAGCTTTCTTCACTTTTACCTTCAATCTGGTTCCTTGCTACATCCAAATGCATAACCTTTGGAGTCGGTCATATATAGACCCACGGGTAAGTCTTGCAAGTACCTTTCGTACTCATGCTTCTGCTTTGTGGTTTTCAGGTGAGGATCAGGTTGGCGGGTGTGAGTTCTGCCCATACTGCCTCTCGGTGACCGGGCGGGGCACCGAGTAGCGGCTTGGCGATGCCGTCTACGCCCGGGAGTGTTTAGGGGCAGAACACTTCCGGGGATTGCTTTACTTTTGTTTAATGCGATGGTTGCGCTAACCGGCCACACCGTCATACCTCACCCTTACTATGAATAAAGAGAGGTGACCGAAACCCTTCGGCACCACAACCCCACTTTAACATAATAACATGAACAATTCAATTCAATTCAATTCTTTCATAAACATAGCAACATACATAAACAAATGTAGCATTCAACATCAAGGCTCAAATACAACATTTAAGCGTAACGCAACGATTCCCATACCCTTTCCTACTGTGCATCCATGTGTGTCAAATTTTAAATTAGTTATACCACTTTTGCAAGTTTTAATGTTGCTATCCTATAACAAAGTTTTAGTTAAGACCTAAGCCATGTTTCTAAGTTATTCCACATCACATTTTAGTTGTACCCTATAGCATGATACTAAAAATTCACATTCCAAGGACCTACAGACTAGCTCGATACCAATCAGTAACACCCGGCATTTAATATGCCCGAATGCTACCAAACATAAGCTAAACAACATCTAAATACCACATTTAATCATAAATTCCAGCAAAGGTACATATGCTAAAAACCGATATCTCAGCAGCATCTCCTTTGCTTTTCCATGAGTTAACACAATAACACAATCATGGCAAGATATAACATGGCACACGACATCTATAACATCAACATAAATGGACATAACATCAAATTACGCCAAAAAATACTACGCTCAACTACTTCATAAACTATAACGAAGCAAATAAGGAATCACTAGCATGCTAAATTAAACCATACATTAAGTTTAAGGCACAACACTTAATATCATGTCTCCAAGTGATTAATTATGGACTATGATGGTGGAGCTACGTGTAGAAGTGTAGCTAGACCCCTTTTTCCCGCATGCCGATCTCAAAGTACCTAAAAACAACATAAAACACAAGCGTGAGTTCGAAAACTCAGCAAGCATATTGTAATGGACAACAAGATCATTTACAAGACAATACTACCTTACATCACATATAACATCTCATACTTGAGCACATAACAACATCATCATCATTAAATATGTATTGCAATGCAATGCAATGCAATGTTATGCTCATAACTCCATAGAAACTCATACCGGTATGGTTGAGTACACACCCGTCGGTGTGCACCCTCTCCCCCCTTCCATCCCGAAGATGGAGGGTGCCTACTCCTCGCTTCCATTCACCACGTGAATGGAATCACGATGTAGGTCTTACTCAATGGCGTTCCGGACTAGTCATAACTTTCTCACCGGCCTTTCCCGGATTAGTTAATGACTTTCTCACCGCCCTCGCCCCATCTCATGTCATGCATGCAACTATGCCAATTATCATATTTCACATGTACATAAACATATGGCATCTCATCATGACAAATATTACACATGGCATCGAATCATGATAAGTATAGACACATAGCATCATATCATGATAATCATACTCAATATATCATTGGAAAACAGCAAGCAAGGCAAGTGATCATAGCAAGTATTCAATCTTTCATCCAATATCAACAAGCAACCTACAATCCGCTATACATTACAACACACTTGCCTCAACCGCGGGCGGATTTGTGGGAAGTCGAGGGCACTCGGTGTCACACCACCTGCACATAGGCATCACACACTCACAATCATGCCCACAAAACAGTACGCAAAACCCCATCTAACCCGACATTGCCCACTACTCGCAAAACCTAAAAACAGAGGTTCTGTCCCGACGGGACAGCAGCCTTGCAAAAAGCATAACTTGAGTTCTGGGACTCCGAATCAATTAAACGAGTACATCCTCGCGTAGCTTAGGAAATTTCCCAACTTTCACTAGATATAGGTAAAGACTGATTCGGACTCTAATGTCGTCTAATCTACAGATTACCGTGATCTGTTCCAATTACGTCACAGATTTTAACACGCTCGGTAAAACAGCCATAACTTTTAAACGGCTGGGCGGAATTTAACTTTCTTTATATCCACGGAAAGATAATTAAATTATCTACAACTTCTTCAACATCCGTATGACAAGATTCGGAATCTAAATTGGCGAAAACGCGAACCCTAGCTCGACTGCTCAATCTGCCCGAAAACAGAAACGTGGCAACATCTAGATCTAACCCAAATTACTCAAATCCAGCGCCTCCAATTGATCAAAAAACTTGATAAACTCCCTAATAACAGTACCTAGCTCATCCCCGAGGATCCCCATGATCATACCTTTGCCCGACGCACGAAAACTCCAATCAATCTCCTCGCTCCTCGCTCCTCGGATGGATCTATGAGGATGCAGGGGTGGGGAGGTCACCCTAGGGCAGCAAGGGGGTGGAGGAGAGGTGGTGTGCAATGGGGAGCAATGGGGGCGCCATGGGGGCAAGAGATGGGGCGGCTAGGAGGTGGAGGGAGGAGGAAGGGTGGCGGATAGGGTTAGGGGCGCATGGGGCAGGGGTGGACGTCCCAAGGGCTGGTGGGGAGCCCTTTTACCAGCCCCCACACCCAAACCTAGTCCGTTACGGAGACCTACTCCATCCCACCAAAGCCCACAAAGGCCCAAACTCCCCCGGGAAGGCCCAAAACCCCGGAAACGGCCCGGAAAAGCTATTAACCTCCATATCCTATAGTTTTAACCTTAATTCCACATCTCATAATGTTATTAACCTTATCATGCACGTTAAATAAGGTTACGACACTCCATGGTGTCACAACGCTTCAAAAGGCCCAAAAACGCGAGTAAACCTCAAGCCGTAAGATTTTCTTCTCTAATTTCGCAATTTGTAATGTTGCCAAAACGTAGTGTCACACCTTAGATCTTAGTAATCCCCTTTTGTGAAGGGTTGGGTAGTGGAGAGAGGTGTTTGGATTGAGGATTGATTTGAGGAGTGGAGATAGATCCTTGGTGCTTTGAGGTGTTCTTCTTAGTGATCTTTAGCTCCCAAAAGCCCCTCTAACCCTAGATCTTAGTGATCCCTTTTGAGTGAAGGTTTGGGTGTAAGAGTGAGTAGTGATCGGATTGAGTGTGATTAGTGTGTTGAGCACTTGAGGTGGACTCTAAGTGAGTTCTTCGGGAGCATTTGTTGCTCTTGGAGGTTGAGGTCTCCTAGACGGCTAGGAGTTGCCGGTGAGCTTCCAAGCTTTGTGTGGAAGGCCACCGAAAGTTTGTGAAGGCCGATTCCGCCTCCGCAAGGAAAGGAATCAAAGAAGTAAAGACCGGCGAGTGCATTGTGCAACACCGGGAGGAAGAGGGTTGAAAGAGACCCCGGCTCAAGTGTGACCGAGCCGCCTCAACGGAGACGTAGGATCCCCTCAAGGATCCGAACTTCGGGATAAAATCTTCGTGTCTCCTTCCTTACTTCGGTTTACTCTTTTGCTCATCCACTTAATTTGCTTTCGATTCTTGTGATTAGATCAATTAGATTGTATCTACTGCATCTATTCTTGCTTGTATCCTTACTTTGTTGCAGTAGAATAATTTGTATCTCTTGAATCGAAGAAGTAAATAATTTTGTTGCACTCTCTCTGTTCTGACCGAAACAAGCAACCCGGAGTATCCGGTATATTGATCCGGAGTATCCGGACATACCGGAGTATCCGGACTAAATATCCGGTGTCTCCGAGTTGACTGTCTCGGGCTGAATTGTTTAAGTTGCAAAACTTAATTATCCCAATTGCTTCCGCATTATCTCTGATAGATTAATTTAAATTGGGTATAATTTTGTAATCGCCTATTCACCCCCCCCCCCTCTAGGCCGACATCCCGGTCCTTTCACCTACATCGTGATTCCATTCACCGCGCTGAACGGAAGCGAGGAGTAGGCACCCTCCATCTTCGGGATGGAAGGGGGGAGAGGGTGCACACTGACGGGTGTGTACTCAACCATACCGGTATGAGTTTCCAAGGAGACATGAGCATCGCATCGCATTGCATACATAATGGTGATGATATTGATATGTGATGATGAATGAGATGAAAGACATGATATGAGTTGTTATAGCCATGTAATTGTTTTTGTGTACCATTGCAATATGCTTGCTGAGTGTTGAACTCACGCTTGTGCTTTCTTGTTGTTATAGGTACCATGAGATCGGCATGCGGGGAAGGGAATTAGTCACACTTCTACACGTAGCGTCACTCAATTGTTCCCACAGTCACTCAATTGGGTCTTGATAATACATTAAGTGTGATGCATATTGATTTATGGTTTAGTTTTGCGATATGAGAGTCTTATTGTTCGTTTGGCTCATGGAGACATTGAATGCTTGGTATTAGACTTATATTGCTGTCATGCCTTTAATTATTGATGTTTTAGATGCCTCTTATATTGCCATATATGGCTATGCTGTTGATGTTCCTTCAATTCATGTTAAAACAAAGGAGATGCTGCCGAAATTTCGGTTTTTAGCATTTGCTCGTTTGCTGTAATTTACCTTAATTTATGGTATTTAGATGTTGTTTAACCTATGTTTGGTAGCATTCAGGCATGCTAGAGGCCGGGGTGTTACAGTTGGTATCAGAGCGGGCTGTAGGTCCTTGGAATGTGTATTTTTAGTGTCATACCTTAGGTTACAACTAAAATGTGGTGTGGGATAACTTAGAAACATGGCTTAGGTTTTAACTAAATTTTTTTCATAGGATAGCAACATTAAAACTTGCAAAAAAATGGTATAACTAATCTAAAATTTGACACACATGGATGCACAGTAGGAAAGAGTATGGGTATCGTTCCTTTACGCTTAAATGTTGTATTTAAGCTTTGATGTTGAATGCTTCATTTGATAATCCATGTTGCTATGTCTATGAGATAAATGATTGAATTGTGCTTGTTGTGGTGATAAAGTGGGGTTGTGGTGCCGAAGGGTTTCGGTCACCACTTTTGTTAATAGTAAGGGTGTGGTTTGACGGTATGGTCGGTTAAAGCCATCACTGAAGAACTATTAACCCCTTGTGGGGAAAGAGTGCTTACCTTTTCTATCGTAGATCGGGTAGTTGGCTGGAGACAAATAGAAGAGTTGATGGTGGTTTCCTTCGGATGCTTTTCACCATTCTGACGGTCGGTTTTGGTTGGTCTTCTTGGTTTTTAGTCGATTGAAATCAAAAGAAAAGTATTTGGTCTTGGATTTTCGCGGATTGTTCCGTATGCGGTATGTGGTTTTGTCTTCCTTGGTTGAAGACGAAGAAGAAGAGTCTAGTGTTGCGCTTCTTTTGGTCACCTTTCTAGCTTTGATGCTTAGTTTGTTGATTGCTTTATGGGGAGAAGCATTCAATTTATTCATGTGTTTGTCTTTCTCCGAGGTCAAAAGAGTTATTGCGGCGTTATGCCAGACTTGGTTGTCAGGGCTGAAGTTCTGTGGCTTTGTAGGAGTAAATGGTGTTTGATTTCGTCATTTTACTAGTTTGAGAAATCATCTTTGAAAGCCCTTCTTGTTTCGTGAAAGTTTGGGGTTTGGTGTTAAGGTTTTATTTGAAATGGATTACTTGATATCTTGGTTCCCTTTTAAGAAAATTGTGTTTCAACCATTTTCCTCTATGGGAGTCTTTGAGATTGAAAAGTGTTTTGGAGAATTTCCTCTTGCATGATCAAGTTTGGGTTTGTCTCATTGCAACTTTGAGAGTCAAGCTTCTTTGTGAGTTTTGGTTGAGTACTAAAAGAAAAAAAAATGCTGCAAATAAAGTAAGTATTTGTTTGATTGAAATTGCTTGTCAAAAGTGAAAATTGTTGTTTAACATGTTATGTAGTATGTACCAATGTGGTTTATGGAATGACGTATTGTTAAGTTAATTTGCGAGTTGAAACAATTAAATGTAATTGTGACCTTTAGCTTAAGATTAGGTGAACCTCTAGTGATGTAGAGTACCCCCATAGTGGGAATGATTAAATGGGTTAATGTACATGCTTAGAATCTGTTGCCATGCTTTAAAAGTGCTTATGATCCTTGTTAATGTTAAAAGTTTAAACCTTGATGCATAGTTAGAACATTAAGATGATGTAAATTAATGATATCTTTGTTAAAGAAACCTTCTTTGATTGTTTAAAGATGTTCTAATCTAACGGGTTAATAGAGAAATTTAATCATGTTGACTAGTGGCTTTAATTTGGAAGTTGATTAGAGTTGCTATTTATGTTGTTGCAACCTACTAGTATATTTGGAAGTATGCAGTTGTGTCTCTACAATGCTAGTATTGATATCAATTGAGAAGACATACGACTTATTGTTAATGATGTTGTTAAGGGCAGTGTTAATGCTAGTATTCAATCTATTTTAAATAGTTGGAGTATGTTGTGTGGTGGTAATTTTGTTATCACCTATGTATAGGGTAGCTAAAAGTAATGTTGTTGGTTGATGATTATGCCCATTTGTTGTTTTTGATGACTAAGTAGTGGTGGTAACTGTTTATATTACTCGTTGGAAAACCATGGTTAAAGTAGAGGAAAATTTTAACATGTTGCGATGGAGTGAGCTTTGGATAATTAACATGATGAATGATTTTATCCTTAATGAAAGTATAACTTAATCTCACTTACGAATTCTTCCCTGTGGAGATAATATTTACATGTTGAAGTCGCTTGTTAACTGAATAAGTTTCGATTGTCGAGACGTTTACATATAGGTGGTATGAAATTCATTGGTTGATCATGCTGAAAGATTTGTTGGAGCATTTGTTTCAATCTAGAATATGATGTTATATGATATGTTGGTCCGTGGGGATCTTGTTGACGTAGTCTTCGTTGGATGTCTTTGGATAAGCATCATAAACTCTATTTATAAGTATTGGGAAAGGTAATAAGAGAAAGAATTTGTTTTGTAGCTCTTGTTGTAACCTGAGGGGTTTCTCGATGAGTAAATAGTGAATATTGAATGTTTAAAAGATAAGTATGGGGTTTCATGCTGAGCTTGTGTTTAAAACCTTTTGGACTGGTTTGGTTGTTTGCTATCTTGGTCAAATGCTTTCGATCAAAGCTTTTTTTTATGTTGTGTGTCAGAGTTTCCCTAAACTCTTAGGGATTGGTGTTGATCTTTGGGTTTGGCCCATTTGTTTAGTTGTGCTATGAGTATGGATTGACACCCAAAAGTTTTAAGTGGATCGCGCTCCTTCACGTTCGCCTTGAATTTTCTTTGGGAATAAATTTTAAAGGAAGCAGTTGGATATAGTGGGTTGTGTTGGAGTTTCTTAAGATTTAATTTGTGATTCTTTTTGGCTAGAAATGGAGTTATTTGGAAAATGTGTGTGGTGTTTGCAAGTGTTTCAAAAGGGTGGATTTTCTGAATGTTTCAGCAGTGATTTTGTTAGTGAAGTGTTCCCTTCTTGGAAATGAGTTTCCCTTTCTTGTTGAGAACATTTGTGGCGGTTGTGTGTGCTGATGTTTAACTTTGGAGTCGATGTTCTTTTCCAAAATGCTGATTTTGGTTAAAATGTGAGGTTTTGCAAGTTTAGCTTTCGAGAAATGGTGGGTTCTGACATGACGTGGTGTGTTCCAGCTAACGGTGTTGCAATCATAGTCTATATGATTTAGCGCATCCGTCAATGTTATGTGTGTTTCAATCATGTGATACCGAGGAAGAAGTCTTTTGGTGAATGACTTTTTGGTATTGTTGTTACATGATGAGTGAATGGTGAAAACGAAGCATGGCATCGTTTATAAATGTTCAATGATAAATGAGTCGGTGAGCCAGGTCGGTGAGAAAGTCATATATGGATATATGACTAATCCGGAGTGCTCTTGAAAAGTGTGCATTCTTGTCATGTATCGAGATTTCCATTTCTTCCTAGTATGAAAAGAAAGATGAATAATTTGTGGTATTTTGGCTGTGGTGTTAGAGGTTTGAGTTTTCTTTGCAATTTGGCATAGAAAAATGACATGAGTACTCTTTGGTTGTTGCCGAACTCTTTCCAATGTGGCTTTTAGCGCCTTGGAGTTCGAGTTGTTGGATGTGGATCATTTTGGGTTCATGGGTCTTGGTTGAGCTTACTCAATGATTGTACCCTTGTTCCGATTCTTTGAAAGGAAGAATGCGAGGGCTAAACCTTCTTAGAAAGAGGAATCTAGTGTGGGTTTGTAATGACCTAAGATATTAGGCGTTGCTAGTGGTTGATCGTAACTAGTTTGGAAGTGAAGAGTAAAGGAAAGTTGTGTAGGACTCAATTCAAACCTTCTTGGAGACTTGTGTCATTGATGTGTCCCTCGGTAGGGTTGATTAAATTATTAGTGGACCACTTGGTGGTTGCTAGTAATTGTTTTTCCTTTTCGAAGTGTATTGGATCTTTTGTCGCCGAGCTCTGAGCGTGTTGTGTCAACCGATGTGGATTGCTCGGTTGATATTGTTTTTGCGGGTTTTAAGGACCCTGGTTATAAAGTAGGTTTTTCCTTCGGTGGTAGTGGTGGGTATTGGTCTTTTGTAAAAGGTCAATCTTTTGCAAGGTGTTAGCCGATTGTTCAAGCAGTTGGTAGTCTTGGAGTGTTGTGTCTTGCTTGGTTCGCGTTGTCTAGAATACGACGAATCACAGTAGAGAGGTTGAGATGTGAAAGCACTTTTGTGCATGGGAGCTGAAGAGGGTTCTAGAGGTTGGTGCCGTGTTCTTCTGAGGAGAAACATCGGTTAAAGGGATCGGGCACTTTAGTGCCAAGCAATGCATAAAAATGAGGAATATGAGACCGTTTCCCTTCATTGTCAGCTTAGGAAGTTATCCTTTTGCTTGGGACGTTCTGAATCCTTATGTTTGTACTCGGTGTTTCAAAGTGGAGTAAGAATTCTGGCAAGTTTTGAATGTGAGTTATCTTTAGAGATGTCAGTCTTTGATCCTTAGCTCCTTGCTTCTGAGTGCTGGCTGGTGCAAATTGTAGGGGCTTCTAAGCGGGTTCTGAGGCGTGAACCATAGCTCCCTTCGATTTGGTTGTTTGCGAAGTGGCGTGTCTCAGATTCGGGGTCGAATCCTATTGAAGGGGGGGAGAATGTGACACCACGGAGTGTCGTTATCTTATAAAATGTGGATGTTGAGGTCAAAACATTATAAAATATGTAAATGGAGGTTAAAACTTTACGTTATGCCGTTTATAGCGTGTTTTTGGGCCGTTTTCGGGTGTTTGGGCCTCTCCGGGGGACTTTGGGCCTTGGGGTTGAGTTGGGCCTCCGGTGGAAGGGTTTGGGCCCAAGGGGGGGACTTTTGGGCAGCCAAATCTGGCCCCCACCCCTTGGTGCGCCCCAAACTCCCTCTCCCAACCCTAGCCGCCACCCCATAGCCCCCCACATGCGCCTCCACCCTTCCCCTTCCTCTCCATCTTCCCCCATGGCGCCACCACCCCTCTCCTCCCCTCTCCACCTCCCTTGCTGCCCCTAGGGGAGTTCTCCACCTCAACACGTCGAAGATCCGTCCATTGGAGCGCTCCGCGACGAGGAGATCCGGTGGATTTGGAGCGAGGAAGGAGATCGCGCGAACCGGGAGGAGATCCGTTGGGTTTTCTGTCGTCGGGCGAAGGTATGGCCATGGGAATCCTTGGGGTTGGTATAGGATCTGTTCTAAGGGTGATTATCAAGTTTTTAGATCAATTGGTGGTGCTGGAATTAAGTAGATTGGATTAGATCTAGAAGTTGCCACGTTCTCTGTTTCGGGCAGCATGTGCAGTCGACCTAGGGTTCGGCTTTTCGCCAATTTAGATTCCGAATTTGGTCGGCCGCCTGTTGAATAAGTTGTATTTAATTTCAATACCTTTCAGTGGGTATAAAGAACGCGTCATTCCGATCAGCCGTTTGAAAGTTATGGCTATTTTACCAAGCGTGTTAAAATCTGTGACGTGATTGGAACAGATCACGGTATTTTGTAGATTAAACAACTTTAGAGTCCAAATCAGTTTTTCCATATACTTAGAAAAAGTTGGGAAATCTCCTAAGCTACGCGAGGATGTACTCGTTTAATTGATTCGGAGTTTTAGAACCCGAGTTATGCCTTTTGGAAGGTTGCTGTCCCGACGGGACAGAACCTCTGTTTTTTGGTTTTACGAGTAATTGGTGATGTCGGGGTAGAAGAGGGTTTGCGTACTGTTTTGTGGACATGATTGTGAGTGTGTGGTCCCTATGTGCAGGTGGTGCAACCCCGGGAGTGCCTTCTACTTCTCGCCAATCTGTCGCCCGTGGTGGAGGCAAGTGTATTGGAATGGGTAGCGGGTTGTAGTTTGTTTGATTGATTGAGATTGAAATTTGAATATATGATATGTTCACATGCCATGCTTTAATGATTGCCAATGATATGATGAGCATGTTTATTATGTTATGATGCCATGTGTTAATGTACAAGTTAAATATGATGTGGGCATAATTGCATACATGGCATGTTTACATGGCCCGGGCGGTGAGAAAGTCATAACTAGTCCGGGGAAGGTCGGTGAGAAAGTTATGACTATTCCGGAGAGCCAATGAGTAAGTCCTACATCGTGATTCCATTCACCGCGGTGAACGGAAGCGAGGAGTAGGCACCCTCCATCTTCGGGATGGAAGGGGGGAGAGGGTGCACACCGACGGGTGTGTACTCAACCATACCGGTATGAGTTTCCAAGAAGACATGAACATCGCATCGCATTGCATACATAATGGTGATGATATTGATATGTGATGATGAATGAGATGAAAGACATGATATGAGTTGTTATAGCCATGTAATTGTTTTTGTGTACCATTGCAATATGCTTGCTGAGTGTTGAACTCACGCTTGTGCTTTCTTGTTGTTATAGGTACCATGAGATCGGCATGCGGGGAAGGGAATTAGTCACACTTCTACACGTAGTGTCACTCAATTGGGTCTTGATAATACATTAAGTGTGATGCATATTGATTTATGGTTTAGTTTTGCGATATGAGAGTCTTATTGTTCGTTTGGCTCATGGAGACATTGAATGCTTGGGATTAGACTTATATTGCTGTCATGCCTTTAATTATTGCTATTTTAGATGCCTCTTATATTGCCATATATGGCTATGCTGTTGATGTTCCTTTAATTCATGTTAAAACAAAGGAGATGCTGCCAAAATTTCGGTTTTTAGCATTTGCTCGTTTGCTGTAATTTACCTTAATTTATGGTATTTAGATATTGTTTAGCCTATGTTTGGTAGCATTCAGGCATGCTAGATGCCGGGGTGTTACAGGAAACTAATAGGGAGCTATGGGAGCTGAGAGGTGCAGGCGGTGGCGTAGGGAGAGGGCTGGAGTAGGAGGCGGCGAAGAGCCAGCGTGGTGCCAAAGAAGAGAGGGTGTGAGGTGGCGGTGAGAGGGAGAGGGAGAGTTGGGGACGGCGCTAGGAAGGGGAGGAATCGGTGGAGGCTACTGGATTTAGGGGAGAAGGTGGTGGCACTAAGCAAGTGAGGAGGATGCGTGGCTAAGCGAGAGAGAGGAGAAGATGGGAGAGCCGGAGGTGGTGCGGTCGACACCGATAGGGAGAGAAGGCGACGGTGCTGTCGGCTACAGAGGGGGAGGCGCGTAAGGCGAAGAGAGAGGGGTAGATAGGGGCGGTGGGTAAGTGGACACAGAAGTAGAGAGAGGGTGTGTGCGGCTGAGTGGAGTAGGGTTAAGTTTAGAGGTTCGGTCGGGCCAGATGGGCCAAGAGAAATGGGCCCGTATGACCAGAAAAATAAATAAATAAATATAAAATTATAAAATGAAATAATTTAAATATATATATATGTATGTATTTCAACTTATCCTGAAAATAAAAGAAAAAGAAAATAGGTTGAGAGAGCAGTAGAAAACAAATCCAGATTTTATTTTATTTTTCTTGTTTTTCTATTTTCTTTTTTCTAAATTAGTTCAATTTTAAATATTAAAATACATGTTTAAAATTGCCAATTCCAGCACTAAACAACTAAAAATTGCACATAAAACCTTAGAACAAAAATAGTTCACCGTACCTGAATAAAATAGGAAACTTCTCTCATAACCATAGCAAATAACGTTCAAAAATTGAAAAACTAAATCCTAAATATTCATAAAATCTAGAGCAACCTATTTTTGTAATAGCACTCCAAATTTGGCATTATTTGACTTCTTTTTTCTCCTTTTGTTATTGCCTCACGATGAACACGTGTAGACTCCGACGTTCCAGAGTCCACAACTACCGACTCTGACTTCAAAAAGCAAGGCAAGCACACTCCTTTGACCATGTTGATCCTAATATTTCAATTAGTTTAAGTTATTTTTATCAAAACTATGTATGCATACGCTATGTTTGATAAACATTGCTATATTGTGGGTACTGGTAGATATATTCCTTAACTTATGGGATTTCCTCAATAAATATTAACATGTGAACCTTGATAATTGTAGGATAAAGTTAGACATCTAATAATATCAAATTGGGAATAATCGAGTATGTACATGCACCTGCTTAGTATGCTTTAGAAATGGGATGCGAATGGTTGATTATGCTGTTCGTAATGAATAACAGCTTTGGACATGTTGGGAATTGTGCTACTGTTATCTGATAAAAATGAAAATAAAACTACGGTTTGACACGGTCGAGTATTGGCAATAGCCGAATGTGCGAGGGATGGACTTGCACGTAGTGTAGGGGGAGTTCCTCGCCTAGGTCGGATTAAGGACCAAACATAGTGTGACTAATCTAGGAATTATCGTACAACCACAAGTGCTGGTATGGGACAACCTTAACATATTAAGTTGCTTAAAACTAACTTTGCATTTTGGTAGGCCGAAGTAGTAAGGACGAACCGGGTGTACGGTGTCGTTCGTAGGTGCTCCCTTCACCGAGGCATTGGGACTAAAACATTCCAATACAATGGTGTACAGCTGACTATGGGGAGAACAAGGGCAATGGGATGCAAAACCATTATGAGTACGATGAGTAGAGCTATTGACTTCTACTACCATAGCAATGATTTGTCGTCATTGGGCTGGTGCAAAGTTAGGGCTAAGTAATGTAATGGTTATGTTATGGACTCTCTACGGCACACCAAAGGAAGCATCTTAAAATGCATTGCGAAAAGACAGAACATAACCTGTGGGTAAAGCTGTACACCTCTGCAGAGCGTAAAACTTTTCAAAAAGTCATTCATGCGGTCATGGGAGTCTTGGGGCGCCAGCACTAGTTAGAAGTTTTGATATTTTCATAAAATGGTGTGACACTACAGGATGCCGAGACCTTATAAAATGTGAATATTGAGGTCAAAAACATTATGAAATATGGAATTGGAGGTTAAAACCATACGGTTTGAGGTTTATTTGCGTTTCCGGGCCGTTTCCGGGAGTTTGGGCCTTTCCGAGGGAGTTTGGGCCTAAAGGAAAGGGTCGTGGGCTTTGGTGGGATGGAGTTTGAGTCCAAATAGGAGTAGGAGACCTGGTTGGGGGCCTCCCCCAGCCCCTTTAGGCATCCACCCCTGCCCCTTGCGCCCCCAAGTGCCCTAGCCGCCTCCCACACCTCCCCACCTCCTCCTTGTGGCGCCTCCACCTCCCCCATTGCTCCCCATTGCTCCCCATTGCTCCACCACCCCTCCACCACCTCTCCACCTCCCTTGCTGCCCCTAGGGGAGTTCCCCACCTCAGCACCTCGAAGATCCATCCGTTGGAGCGCTCCGCGACGAGGAGATCCGGCGGGATTGGAGCGAGGAAGGAGATCGCGCGAACCGGGAGGAGATCTATTGGGTTTTCGTGCGTCGGACGAAGGTATGGCCATGGGAATCCTTGGGATTGGTCTAGGTACTGTTATAAGGGTGATTATCATGTTTTTAGATCAATTGGTGTTGCTGGAATTGAGTAGATTAGATGAAATCTAGAAGTTGCCACGTTCTCTGTTTCTGGCAGCATGAGCAGTCGACCTAGGGTTTGAGTTTTCGTCAATTTAGAGTACGAATTTGGTTGGCCGCCTGTTGACGAAGTTGTAGGTAATTTCAATACCTTTCAGTGGGTATAAATAACGCGAAATTCTGATCAGCCGTTTGAAAGTTACGGCTGTTTTACCGAGCATGTTAAAATCTGTGACGTGATTGGAACAGATCTCGGTATTTTGTAGATTAAACAACTTTAGAGTCCGAATCAGTCTTTCCATATACCTAGAAAAAGTTAGGAAATTTCCTAAGCTACGCGAGGATGTACTCATTTAATTGATTCGGAGTATTAGAACCCGAGTTATGCCTTTAGGAAGGCTGCTGTCCCGACGGAACAGAACCTCTGTTTTTAGGTTTTGCGAGTAGATGGCAATGTCGGGGTAGATGAGGGTTTGCGTACTGTTTTGTGGACATGATTGTGAGTGTGTGGTACCTATGTGCAGGTGGCGTGACCCCGGGAGTGCCTTCTACTTCCCGCCAATCCGTTGCCCGTGGTTGAGGCAAGTGTATTGTAATGGATAGCGGTTTGTAGGTTGCTTGTTGATAATAGATGAAATTGATTATATGATATGATCACTTGCCATGCTTTAATGATTGCCAATGTTTTGATGAGCATGTTTACTATGTTATGATGCCATGTGTTAATGTACAAGTTATTTATGTTGTTGGCATATTTGCATACATGGCATGTTACATGGCCCGGGCGGTGAGAAAGTCATAACTAGTCCGGGGAAGGTCGATGAGAAAGTTATGACTATTCCGGAGAGCCAATGAATAAGTCCTACATCGTGATTCCATTCATCGCGGTGAACGGAAGCGAGGAGTAGGCACCCTCTATCTTCGGGATGGAAGGGGGGAGAGGGTGCACACCGACAGGTTTGTACTCAACCATACCGGTATGAGTTTCCAAGGAGACATGAGCATCGCATCGCATTGCATACATAATGGTGATGATATTGATATGTGATGATGAATGAGATGAAAGACATGATATGAGTTGTTATAGCCATGTAATTGTTTTTGTGTACCATTGCAATATGCTTGCTGAGTGTTGAACTCACGCTTATGCTTTCTTGTTGTTATAGGTACCATGAGATCGGCATGCGGGGAAGGGAATTAGTCACACTTCTACACGTAGCATCACTCAATTGTTCCCACAGTCACTCAATTGGGTCTTGATAATACATTAAGTGTGATGCATATTGATTTATGGTTTAGTTTTGCGATATGAGAGTCTTATTGTTTGTTTGGCTCATGGAGACATTGAATGCTTGGGATTAGACTTATATTGCTGTCATGCCTTAAATTATTGCTGTCTTAGATGCCTCTTATATTGCCATATATTGCTATGCTGTTGATTAGAGTTGCTATTTACATTTGGAAGTATGCGGTTGTGTCTCTACAATGCTAGTATTGATATCAATTGAGAAGACATAAGTCTTATTGTTATTGATGTTGTTAAGGGCAGTGTTAATGCTAGTATTCAATCTATTTTAAATAGTTGGTGTATGTTGTGTGGTGGTAATTTTGTTATCACCTATGTATAGGGTAGCTAAAAGTAATGTTGTTGGTTGATGATTATGCCCATTTGTTGTTATTGATGACTTGGTAGGGTTGTTAATTGTTGGAAACCATTGATCCAATAGAGAAAAGTGTAAAACTGTGGAATTATGTCGAGTACATGTTGTGATGGGATGAACATTGGATAACAATCATGATGCAAGATTTTAACCTTAATGAATGCATGTCTTAGAATCCTGTTTACGAATTTTATCTTGTAGATATATTACTTATTTGTTGAAATCATTTTATTGATTAAACAAGTTTTAATTGTCAAGATGTTGAAGTATGGATGATATAAAAATTGATACATTGATCATGCTTAAGTATCTGTTGAAGTACTATGTTTGAAATATAGAATACGTTGTTATATGATGTGTTGGTCTGTGGGGATCCTGATGAGGTGTTATAGGATGGAAGTCTTTTTGTTAATCATCACAAACCTTATTTATAAATGTTGGGAAAGGTAACTAGAGAAAGAATTGATTATGTAGCTTTTGGTTGAATTATATTGAGGCTTCTGTAGGACCGAATATAGCAATCAGAGGGGGGGTGAATGATTGTGCGGAAGCTAAAACCAAATTCTTGATCTATTAAAAGTTTACCCCAAAATAGAACCAAATAATTGCCTCGTTTTCGAAAAAAACAGAATGATAGAGGTTTGGTAAAACGCTAATTCCCGGAGATCCAACCGTCCGATCGATCTGAAATTTGGACACAAGAAACTAGATTCCAATACGAATCAAACCCAAAAAGAATCAGCTCAATCGGACTTACGGATCAAAAGTTATGACCTTCGCAAGCTTACTGTTCCAGAAGATGGCGAGAATAAATCTAACTAGAATTGTAGCTCGCCGAAAGATTTGATGAACTTGATCTTTATTTCTCCTTTCTTTTGTCTAAAATACTCCAAACAAAAGAGTACAACCCTAAAGCTTTCTCAAAGCTTGATTGCCTTCAACAGGAGGCAACCCCTCTATTTAAAGAAGGCAAACACACCTAATCCTAGAAGGAGTCCTAATCCTAGAAGGATTCCCAATCCTAAAAGGATTCCCACTCCTAATCCTAGAAAGAGCATGTATTCAACACAACTCCACTTGGCCCAACCTGGCCGAGTACAACTCTTGCACGCGTATGGCAACCCTACCATACTCACGTGACTAACACTTTGCACGCGAATGACCTCATGCCATTCTCACGTGACTAACCATTCTTCATGTGCACCATTCTCTTAGCCCGAACGTCCCGCATGACATCCTTGACCACCAAGACCTCAGTTCCTCGAACCTAGTCCCGAACCTCGGTTCCTCCATGAACCTAGTTCCAGTCCGTCATCGACCACATTCGCCCTCGAGCAATACCTGCACATGAACAAACCACAAAACGATTCCGAGCACAAGTCCGCGACTTGACTCACATTAAACCATGCAACCACTCACAGGAGTGCATTGCATTAAATATTCTAAGAACACGATTTCAAAACACGAACAAAAACCTTTGCAAAAATCAAAAAGCTTTTCAAATAATCAAACTGATTTCAGATCTTTTCAAATAAAGAAACCAAAAAATAAATCTTGTCGAAATATCAAACTGGTTTCAAATCTTTTTCAAATACTCATCATCAAAATCAACTGGATCAAAAATAACGATCCTTCAATCTCCCCCTTGATGAGTAATTTGACAAAACAAATGACATGTTCACTCATGAAATTAACTCGTGTTCAAATTGCCAGAAACAGAAAGCTAAAATTGACACTCCTTGTTATAATTGTTTAACTCTTGCTAAGAAAGTTGATTACTTGCAAAATTCTTTGGAACGTTTCACTAATGGCAAGAAAAACCTAAACATGATTTTGGATCAATCAAAAGTCAGCACTCAGAACAAAGGTTTAGGTATTGATTCTTATGCTCATCATAAATCACATGCTCCCACTGTTGTCAAAACACTTGGAAGTGGAAAATTTGAAATTGTCAATGAGCCTAAGAAAAATATCTTTAAATCTGGTGGTCTTTTATCTTCTACTATGATGAATGCAAAATGTGTTTCTATTGTTAAAGCAAAACATCATGTTAAGTACACTTGTACTCATTGTGGTAGAGATGGACATCTAGTAGACTTTTGCTTTAGACTAGCTAAACAACAAAAGAGAGAAAGGTTTAATGCTAGGTCTAATTTCAGACAGGCACGTTTCATTTCTCATTATGTGCCTAGGGTGATGCAAATACCTCTTGTTGCTAAGAACACGAGAAAAGACAAATCTTCTTTTATGCATAAGAATGCTCGTGTTGTGCCAATCGTTGTGCGTCGTGTGTCTCAAGATCGATTCCTAAACATCTTATTTCTAACCCCGCATCTGAGACATCGACACTTTCTGCTTCTATGTAGGCTTCTCACGAGGAAGGAGAACATATGGCTAGTGGATTAGGATGCTCACGCCACATGTCCAATGATAAGAATTGGTTCTCCTCCTTCACTTGTGCATCTCGTGCTAAAAGTGTTATTTTTCAAGATGCTTCCTCCACCTCTTTTTTTCGCAAAGGCACTAGTCCAAATAGTGCAGTGCAGTGCATATGTTCAGGGGAGAGTATCTTTGTTGATGAAGATGATGATGATCTTTGTTCGTGATGAGATAATTGGAGTTTGTTGTGTGCTTGTGTGCTCGTTTTCAAGCTTCCCGCGTGCTTCACATCGACAAGCTATCAAGAGGATTTTAAGGTATCTCCGTGGTACTCAAGATTTTGGCATTTGGCTTTACCTTCTTCACGCATTAGTTTAAGACCTTTCTCGATGCTGAATTTGGAGGATGTGGAATTGATAGAAAAAGTACATCTGGTTCATGCCACTTCTTGAGTAATTCTCTTTCTTGGACACATTGACATCAGATTTCATTTTCTTAGAGATCATGTTGAAAAAGAGCTATTGAACTGAAATTTGTTGATTCGGTGCTCACTTTGTCGATATTTTCACTAAAACGCTTGATTTTTCTCGTTTTGCTTTCTTACGCTAAGTGAACTTGGGATCATTCATCCCCATGGGTTGATTTGAGGGGGAGTCTTGAGTTTATCTCTTTTTAGGTTACTTGACTTTGGTTCCTAGAAGTGATTTTTTTAAGTGGTATTTTGACTTTACACCTCAAGTAAAATCTCCTGCTTACATTGCATCATGTAGTACAAAGCTTTGGTGATTATTCTTGTGTATATAGCCAAGTTAATGCTCAATGCTTTACTTATCACTAAAAGGCTAAAATAATTCAATTTGAGATGCTTTTCGAGAATATTTTGGCTCTTGCTCATTATGGTATTGCATTTGTGAAATAGGCTTAAAAGTTTCTTGTCATCTGCTTGAAAGGCTAGAGCTGATTAGAAACTATGTGTGAGTTTTTGTTGGACTTCAAATGATCATTATGAGTCTCAAGCAAAATCAGTGTTTTAATGTTAAAAGCAAGTTGAAAAAGATGCAAGCAAAAGCTACTTGGCTAAACACAAGTTTAGTACAATGTGCAGCTTCCTTGCCAGGGATTTAAATGCAAAAGATGCAAGAAAAGGCTACTTGTCTAAACAAAAGTTCAGAACAATGTGAAGCCACTTGCCAATTTAAACTGAGAAAGATACAAGAAAGAACTACCTACTCATACACAAGTATGGGCTAGTGTGCAGTTACTTGTCATCCCTGTTGATCACAAAGCAAAATTGTCAAACTTGCTAAAAGAGAAAAAGGAAATTCAAATGGTTGAAAAGGCTTGAGACAAATATTAGTGAATTTGAAAGTCTCTCTATGCTCATGATAGATTTCTTTTTCGCTTTGGCAAAATCTGTTTAGGACATTTTACTTGTTTGCTCTAATTTGCTTATGTAATAACTATTCTATGTGTTAGAGCCTCCATATTCTCACAATTTGCTTTCTCATTGGATAATTTGATACAAAATGAGAAAGTTCTCCTAAAAACTCTTCAAATGCTTTACTTTGATTATATACCTTGAATATACTTCAAAGCTTGAGATACTGTATTCATTAAGGGGGAGTTTTGAGATCTTGATGACTATTTTGTCAAAAAGGGGGAGAACAAGTCAAGGAGGTTTTTGAATTGGGATTATTTGGTCTTTTGGTTCTTGCTCAATCTCTTGTCAAATCTTATATTGTGTTTTGTCAAATTACTCATCATCAAAATCAACTGGATCAAAAATAACGATCCTTCAGCTTCTTGATGAGTAAATAGTGTTTATTGAATGCTTAAATGGTAAGTGTTGTGGAATACAAGTTATGGTGGGATTCATGCTGAGTTGGTGTTTAAAACCTTTTGAATTGGTGTGGTTGTTTGGCATTTTGGTTGAATGCCTTCGGTTAAGGTATTCCTTGTGTTGCGTTTCCGAGTTTCCCTAAAACCCGTAGCTATTGGTGCCAATCTTTGGTTTTGGCTATTTTGTTTAATTTGTGTTATGTGAGTGGATTTACACCCAAAAGATTTTGAGTGGATCGCGCTCCTTCGCGTTCACCCTGAATTATCTTTGGAATAAATTTTAACGGAAGCAGATGGACATAGTGGGTTGTGTTGGAAATTCTTGAGATTTAATTTGTAACTCTTTTTGACTGGAGTTGGATTTATTTGCATAATGTGTGTGATGGTTGCGAGTGCTTCAGAAAGGTGGATTTTATGAATGTTTAATAAAGTGATTTTGTTAGTGAGCTATTCCCTTTTGGAAATGAGCTTCCCTCTCCTTGAGAAAATTTGTGACGGTTGTGGGAGCAGATGCTCGACTTGAAATTTTGATGTTCTCTTCCAAAATGTTGAATTTGGATGAAATGCAATGTTTTGCAAGTTCAGTTTTCAATTGATGTGGGATGTGATGCGACGTGGTGTTTTACTGTCAACTATGCTGCCATCATAGTCTATATGAATTTCCGCAACCTTCGATGTTAATTGTGTTTCCATTATTTGATAACGAGGAAGAAGTCGTTTGGTGAATGACTATTCGGTACCGTTGTTACATGATGAATGAATGGTGAAAAGGAAAACGAGACATTGTTTATGCATAATTAATCATAAAGGAGTCGATGAGCCAGGTCGGTGAGAAAGTCATATATGGATATATGACTAATCCGGAGTGCTCTTGAAAAGTGTGCATGCATGTCATGAATTGAGATGTCCATTTCTTTCTAGTATGAAAAGAAAGAATGAAGAAATTATGGTATTTTGGTTGTGGTGTAGGGGATTTATGCTTCCTTTGTGATTTGGCTTGGATGTTGCCGAATTCTTTCCAAAATGGTTGTTAACGCTTTGGGTTTGAGTTGTCGTGTGTGGTCCACTTGGGTTCAAAAGAATTGTACTTCTCTTACTCTATAGATGGGAGTGAGGATATAAATGTTCTTGGTTTACGGTTGAATATGCGAAATATGTGTACACTTGGGCTTGATAACTAAGTGTTTTTGTGTGAGGGCGAGACCCTCTTAAGAAAGGAACCAATTCTGGTTTGGTAAGGTTTTACGATCCTAGCTTGGGGCTAGGTGTCGAACCTTAGTGGTATAAGGGTGGTTTGTGATGGAGGTTGATGATGTATGGGTTTAACCTTCATTAAGAGTAGCGATGGGTGGAAGTGAAGTTGACGGTAGTTTGGTGATAATTGTCCTGCCGTGAGCAATTGCCTTAACTAGTTGTTTTTGGGTTTGAGTCTTGCCTGGGAGAGGATGGAATGAAATGTTAGCATGATCGTGTATCGGAAGGGCAAGTGTGCCTTAATGAGTTATTCCCCTCGATGGAAATTTTCGAGAATGTAGAGAGGTCGTTAAAGGAATTGTGGCTCGCTTTGGTTGTGTCATGTTGAGTTTAATGAAGTGTGGTAGTCAGGTTGGTTGTGATAGTAGTGTGAAGTGTTTGTCGTGAGGTTTCAGGCGTTTTGGGGTTGATGGAGCCCTTTGTGGTTGAAACGCAGTTTCTGTTTGGGAATTGAAGTGAAGATGGAACCGTGAGAGGTTGCACTCTGTTGAGCTAAATCAACATTTTCTCGCTAGTGTTGGTTTTGAGAACTCGCTTGTCGTTGTTCCGGTTTTAGTCTCTGTGTGAATGTTTTGTGTTGCAAAGAAATCTTTTGTCCCTTGGGGAACTTGTTGTTGATTTTGGCGTTCTTCGGATTCGAGGTCGAATCCTGTTTAAGGGGGGAGAATGTGACACTACGGGATGCCGAGACCTTATAAAATGTGAATATTGAGGTAAAAAACATTATGAAATATGGAATTGGAGGTTAAAACTATACGGTTTGAGGTTAATTTGCGTTTCCGGGCCGTTTCCGGGAGTTTGGGCCTAAAGGAAAGGGTCGTGGGCTTTGGTGGGATGGAGTTTGAGTCCAAATAGGAGTAGGAGACCTGGTTGGGGGCCTCCCCCAGCCCCTTTAGGCATCCACCCCTGCCCCTTGCGCCCCCAAGTGCCCTAGCCGCCTCCCACACCTCCCCACCTCCTCCTTGTGGCGCCTCCACCTCCCCCATTGCTCCCCATTGCTCCGCCACCTCTCCACCACCTCTCCACCTCTCTTGCTGCCCCTAGGGGAGTTCCCCACCTCAGCACCTCGAAGATCCATCCGTTGGAGTGCTCCGCGACGAGGAGATCCAGCGGGATTGGGGCGAGGAAGGAGATCGAGCGAACCGGGAGGAGATCTATTGGGTTTTCGTGCGTCGGACGAAGGTATGGCCATGGGAATCCTTGGGATTGGTATAGGTACTGTTATAAGGGTGATTATCATGTTTTTAGATCAATTGGTGTTGCTAGAATTGAGTAGATTAGATGAAATCTAGAAGTTGCCACGTTCTCTGTTTCGGGCAGCATGAGCAGTCGACCTAGGGTTTGAGTTTTCGTCAATTTAGAGTCCGAATTTGGTCGGCCGCCTGTTGAAGAAGTTGTAGGTAATTTCAATACCTTTTAGTGGGTATAAAGAACGCGAAATTCCGATGAGCCGTTTGAAAGTTATGGCTGTTTTACCGAGCGTGTTAAAATCTGTGACGTGATTGGAATAGATCTCGGTATTTTGTAGATTAAACAACTTTAGATTCCGAATCAGTCTTTCCATATACCTAGAAAAAGTTAGGAAATTTCCTAAGCTACGCGAGGATGTACTCGTTTAATTGATTCGAAGTCTTAGAACCCGAGTTATGCCTTTTGGAAGGCTGTTGTCCCGACGGGACAGAACCTTTGTTTTTAGGTTTTGCGAGTAGTTGGCAATGTCGGGGTAGATGAGGGTTTGCGTACTGTTTTGTGGACATGATTGTGAGTGTGTGGTACCTATGTGCAGGTGGTGCGACCCTGGGAGCGCCTTCTACTTCCCGCCAATCCGTTGCCCGTGGTTGAGGCAAGTGTATTGTAATGGATAGCGGTTTGTAGGTTGCTTGTTGATAATAGATGAAATTGATTATATGATATGATCACTTGTCATGCTTTAATGATTGCCAATGTTTTGATGAGAATGTTTACTATGTTATGATGCCATGTGTTAATGTACAAGTTATTTATGTTGTTGGCATATTTGCATACATGGCATGTTACATGGCCTGGGCGGTGAGAAAGTCATAACTAGTCCGGGGAAGGTCGGTGAGAAAGTTATGACTATTCCGGAGAGCCAATGAGTAAGTCCTACATCGTGATTCCATTCACCGCGGTGAACGGAAGCGAGGAGTAGGCACCCTCCATCTTCGGGATGGAAGGGGGGAGAGGGTGCACACCGACGGTTGTGTACTCAACCATACCAGTATGAGTTTCCAAGGAGACATGAGCATCGCATCGCATTGCATACATAATGATGATGTTAATGATATATGATCATGAATGAGATGATTTACATGATGTGAGTTGCTATAGCCAAGTAATTGTTCTTTTATACCATTGCAATATGCTTGCTGAGTGTTGAACTCACGCTTGTGCTTTCTTGTTGTTTTAGGTACCATGAGATCGGCATGCGGGGAAGGGAAATAATCACACTTCTACACGTAGCTTCACTCATTTGTTCCCACAAGTCATTCAATTGGGTCTTGATAATAAATTAAGTGTGATGCATATTGATTTATGGTTTAGTTTTGCGATATAAGAGTCTTATTGTTCGTTTGGCTCATGGAGACATTGAATGCTTGGGTTTAGACTTATATTGTTGTCATGCCTCAAATTATTGCTGTCTTAGATGCCTCTTATATTGCCATATATTGCTATGCTGTTGATGTTCCTTCAAATCATGTTAAAACAAAGGAGGTGCTGCCGAAATCTCGGGTTTTAGCATTTACTCCTTTGCTGTAATTTACCTTAATTCATGGTATTTAGATGTTGTTTAGCTTATGTTTGGTAGCATTCGGGCATATTAGATGCCGGGGTGTTACAAATGGGTTGCAATTGGAAATGGTTGTTGGAAAGTCTTTATTTCAGATTTGGTGCCAAGGATTGGCAATGGATGAATTGTTGCTCACATCGTGGAGGACTGTGAGTTGTTACATTTATGCTATCCATACTTGTCATTTATATATCTGTCAAATTGATCTTATAAATTCTGTTTGCAATCTACTATTCAGTATTTACAATTCAATTTTGCTTTATGCAAAATAACTGTAGAAGCCTCTCTATTGACATAGCCTGCATTGTTATAAATATGTGATACACTATAAGTCTTGTGAGTACATACGTATACTCAATGTTGCTTATTGACATTTAATCAAAGGATGAGAAAGAAGATTGTCGCTTGGTTACCTTCGCGTTTGACAATGATGGCGTATAGGGTCACAGCCGTACTTAGGCCTTTCCTGTGGGTTTGTTTTCAGTTGATGGTTCGTAATTTAAATTTTAGGCCGGTGGCCTACAATGTTATTTTAATTTCATTTAATTGGCCACATTTACCTATTGAACGTTCTTCTGCTGTCTTTTATTGTTGTAAGTAGGTGATATACAATCTCTATTCGAAATCGAATTCCTAGGCGATTTTGGGGTGTGACACAAAAAATGTTACTCCCTCCGTTTCTTTTTATAAGGCGTATTTGGTTTCGTTAAGACAAGGTTTTGACCATCAATTACTCTATTAGCATATAATTTTTATGACACAAAATTGATATTAGTAGATTTGTATTCAAAAGTACTTATATATAATTATGATTTTGTATTGCATAAATGATATATTAATAAAGTAATCGTTGGTCAAAGTCTTGTCCTAACGAAACCAAATACGCCTTATAAAAAGAAACGGAGGGAGTACCATATAGCTCTTATTTGTGTTTTTCGTCTTTTATCGATTAGATACCAGTGTTCCATAAATCTTTGCATCTGGATGACATTGTTTCAGAGGAGCAGAGTGCGTTCGTACCGGAAAGATTGATTACGGATAATGTTCTTACAGCTTATGAATGTACTCATTACTTGAAAAAGAGGAAAGGTTAACGAGGAGCATGTGCTGTGAAGATAGACATGGACAAAACCTATGATAGAGTTGAATGGAATTACTTGGAAGGGATTTTGTTGAGTCTGGGGTTCACGCATGAGCTGGTTACTCTGATCATGAAATGTGTAACCTTAGTTTCCTTCTCAGTTAGGGTGAATGGGCATTTTTTAGATGTGTTCAAACCTACTAGAGGAATTCGCCAAGGTGATCCAGTCTCACCCTACCTATCCTTGCTGTGTGCATAGGGGCTTTCAAGTATGTTGAAGAACTATAGACCACAATAACTATCTAAATTAAGGGGTACGAGTAAGCATTCAGATCTCCCATTTGCTTTTTGCGGATGATTGTATTGTCTTTTTGGAGGCATCGAGAAGTGGAGCTGATCGCCTCTAGATGATTTTGGCTACCTATAATGGGGGCTCGGGACAGTTGGTTAACAGGCAAAATCTACCATTTTCTTCAGCAACAATTGCACCTTGGAAATGAAAAGGGAAGTTGATCAGACTAGATATACATATTGAAGCCTTGGCAGAGAATTATATAGGGCTCCCTGCAGCAGTTGGCTGATCAACCAAGGAGGCATTTGAATACATACCTACAAGAATTAAGGGTCTAATAGGAGGTTGGAGTGAGAAGGAACTCAGTTATGCTGGGAAAGAGGTGCTGGTCAAATCAGTGGCTCAAGCTGTTACTACTTATCCAATGAGTTGTTTCAAGCTAGCAACTGACACATGCAAGAAAATTACATGTGCTATTTCAAACTATTGGTGGGGTAGTTCAGCTGATAGTCGTCATATGCACTGGCAAAAGTGGGAGCATCTTACAAGACAATTGTCAACTAATATTTGATGTGATAGATGGATCCTAGATCATTTTGATCTTCGGCCCATCGTACCTGGAGAAAATGCTAGTGTTAACTCTGTCGCTGATCTGATCAATGAGGATAGTACATGGAATGAAATTTTGATTAGAACAATGTTCCTTTCACTGGATGTTGATGCAATCTTAAGGATTCCATTGGATTCGAATCCTAATGACAATTGGTAGAGAATTTGGAAGCTGGATGTGCCATCGAAAGTCAAGGTTTTCTGGTGGACGGTGGTGCATGAATTCCTACACAGACGGTATCCTCGCTACAACAATGGGTTCCTACCCCACTAATTGGAGTAAATGAAATATTGATGGAGCGTTATATTACGAGGAGAAGCAAGGGACTACGGACGGGTGTTAAAATCTGGGCAAATTTTGAATTATATACAAAATAGTGACCATATTTTCAATTCTATACAACAGTTGAACGTATTTGCCAAAAAACCAAGTGTATTCGCTATACTATTTCGCGAAAACATGAAAAATCAACACGAAATAGCTAATACAATGTAGAACCAACACGAAACAGCGAATACGGATTATAATCAGTGTGAGGTAGCGACGTCACCTAGCGAATACAGGGAGGCCTGTATTCGCTCCACCCATAAGCGAATACAGGGAGCAGGCTGTCAGCACATGCGCAGGCTTTTATGTTTGGGGCATGCGAACACAGGGAGAGCCTGCTTTAGTGCTTGGGGCATGCGAACACAGGAATACCGAAATTTGATCTTTCAAATGCATGCGAACACAGAAATACCGAAATTTGACCTTTCAAATACATGTTAAAAAGTATTTCATGTTTCAGGGAAGAATAAACGAATTTTTAAATTTCGTATATTACTGGGATTTCTGTAAATATACGAATATGTTTTCAGATTTGTAAATACGAGTGACAATTTGTATAGTATTCCAGACTATTTCATTTTGCGATAAAAAAAATAACAGTGTATTCGGCTCCGATCAAAAAATCAGATAATAAAAAAGAAAGCCAGGCTGGCTTTCCTTTTTATTATCTGATTTTTTGATCGGATAATATGGTCTGGGATAATATGGCAAATACAGGTGGTTTTTTTTGCAAATACAGTCAACTGTTGTATAGAATTGAAAATACGCGTACTATTTTGTATATAATTCAAAATTGCCCTAAAATCTGCGATTACAAGGTAACTTCTTGGGTGCTGATGCTTTTTGGTATCCTGATGCGATGAGTCCTATGTTGACAGAAGCCAACACTTGTATAAATAGAGTAAACCTTGCAATCCGGAAGGGCTGTCACCATTTAGTGCTGGAGATTGATAATAAATACCTTGTGGATCTGTGCCAGAATCTGACAAATTTCGTATCGGAGGCAATGCCAATTCTAGCGGACATTAGAGAGCTGAGCATTTTTTTACCCTTGATTTTAAGTTTTGTTTTGTCAGTAGATATTGTAATAATGCTGCTCATGTAATTGCGAAACAAGTTTCTCATATTCTAAAGAGATGTTTGTGGCATCTTGAGATACCAAGCTTCGTACAAGAGATTTTGTTCGGGGATATCACACTCAAAGCTAATAAAGCGCACCCCTTCCCTGACAATTTTAGCTATGTGGTGAAACAGGAATTCATGAAGAAAGTTATCAATGATGCTATGCTTCATCGCTTCATAAACGTCAAAGAATGTAAATTCTAAAAGGTAATACATTTTCTTTCATTTGATCATTGTAGTATTTTGTTACTTGAAATTTTGAGTAATTTTGTTCCCTCTTTTTTCAGGCCATTGAGGTCCGATGATGTATTTTGTGGGGCATTTGATTATTTGCCACAAAGTTGATAGTAATAACCAATTATGCCTTTGCTAATGCCGGCCATCTTTCGCCCATGGTTTCGCCCCTTGTTCCTTCACTTTGCTATAGTTACCAATATTATTAGTAGGTCTCTTCATTTTGGTAAGCATTTTGATGCTATTTCTTTATCGTACATCGGTTATGTTGAATTATTGATGCACATTACTATTTAGTACAATATTGTTTGAAGGTTAGATATATGTATGCGGTGAATCCGGTACAATGTGGCCTCCCGCAGGCAACTGTGGATTTTTCTCTAAATATATTCGTAATCATCTGGCAGAAAATACAGAGTAGGTCCAAGTTGAGACACATGAATGAATATAATACAACGAACTATTCAGAGAAAGCCCGTCAATGGTGAAAAACAAGTGCACAGCAGAGTACTAATTCTCTTTACAATAAGATAGATTGAGTGCACAAGACATGACTAACACACAATAAAAAGTTCAAGCAGTAGTTCGATTACTTAATAAGCAGAATTTAGCGTGGTAGACTAGCAGATGACATAAATTCTCGCTCCAAGTTATAGCAACTCAAAGATGCTAAATTAGCTGTGTTGCCGGCATCAATAGCCAAGGCTTGACGACGAGCTATAAGCTGTGCAGATAGCAGTGGTTGTATCTGGTAACTGATTTCTCCAGCAACATTGCATGATCCCATCCCTTTATTTCGCAAAAATTGTAGAGTCATCTCTACTTGCTTCATGGTAGGTCTTTCCTCGCCTTTAAGCCTCAAGCACTTCTCCACAAGAGAGGCAACAATATTAATCTCATCCTCAGTTGCCTCCTCAAGAGTTTGAGCGGCCACTACCTCTGTAACGGGCCTTGCTTTTATCTCACAGAGGAAATAATTGGACAAATTTTGCGTAATTCCAAACTCATCCGTAAAAATAGGCTCCTTTCTCGAGAAGCAATTCTATAAGTATGACACCAAAACTATAGACATCACTCTTCTCATTTAGTTGTCCGGTATGGTAGTACTCTGGATCTAAGTACCCAAATGTTCCTTGTACTTTCGTAACAACATGGGTTTGATCAATAGGAATCAATCTTGAAGCCCCAAAATCCGAAACTTTAGCAGTGTAGTTTCCATCCAAGAGTATATTGGAAGACTTCACATCACGATGAAAAACCGATACAGATGCAGCAGAATGGAGGTAACATAGAGCCCCTGCGGCTTCCATAGCAATCCTCAGGCAATTGTCCCAGGACAATGAAAATTCTGTACTTGGATAAGCATGGATAATCCTAAATAGTGAACCATTTGGGACAAAATCATACACCAGTAGAGGAACTTCGGTTTCAAGACAACATCCAAATAGTTTAACAATATTTCGATGATTTATCTGAGAGAGTATGATAACCTCATTAATGAACTGATTAATCTCAGCTTCCTTGATGACCTTGGACTTTTTTATGGCTACCACGCGTTGATCACATAAGATGCCCTTGTAGACCATACCATGCCCTCCACTTCCTAGTATACGTGTAGGATCAAAATTGTTTGTTGCCTTCTCCAGTTCTTCTAAGCAAAAAATCTTTGTGATATCGCTTGCCTTTTCATCTGAAGATAGTAGCTGCTCCACAAGAAGGCCTTGGTTTTTCTGAAAATATTTCCTCCGTAGTTGCTTTTTGATGCCAAGTTTCCATCTACGGATAAGGAATACCCCGCTTAAGCTAAGAAGCAGAATTCCGAATCCAACACTCAGACCAATTGCAATACCTACAAAGAATATAATCCATAAGATTAATTTCTTTACTTTTTCTTATTTAATTTACCGTACAAATAAGGATTACCTAAGGTCAGGTTTCGGTGAATACATCTGTAGCCTCCATCGGTATTAGTGCACATTATCGGACAAATGTTTCGTTGAAGGCACTCATTGACATCTGTGAAACCACATGCATCTTGCTAAAGTACAAATACAAATTAATAATAAATATGATATATTTTTACCATCCTTACCGTCTACCCTCAAACTCATGTATCTCTTAGGGCATGTACAGTGGTATAGACAACAGCTGTCTATAATGCATCTCCACATCATCTATAGACAGCACAAAAAATAACTCATACAATGAATCGTCTATATAGCTGTCTGTAATGATCTCTCATTCAATTAACAATTTGTCTATACAATGGTACACAACATGTGAAGCTGTCTATAAAACTGTCTATTAAATAGTAGACATCGCCTTTCTCTCGTTCTTCTCTCTCATCCACGTCACTTAAAATCCTACATGGCATCTCTTATAGACAGCTGACTGTGATCATTGTACATGCCCTAAGTAGTTTTAGACCTTTAAACTTTTGATACCTCTTGGTATTAGTTCGATGTATATTTTAGAACCTCGCAAAACAGTAAAAAGTCTACTAATATAATTATTTTCTACTTGTGAAATGTAAATGCATCAATTCATTTTTTGTTTTGGCAAGGTTAGCGTGAATACTTTCCTCTACCAATCCCCCTTATCAGATTGCACCGACACCATGTATATGGTTGCTATCGTCAAATCCTACCGCGCGTACCTCCCGTCATTAGCTCGGTCAATCCATTTGTGGGGGCCGTCGATCTGGGGAGGCTTGAGCAGCGACGATAGACCTCGATCAGGTGGCGGCCTCACCGATACACGGCGCTTCAGTGTCATGACGACGTCAATCCAATGGCACGATGAGTAAGCAGGTGGAAGTAGAGGTGGGTATTTGGGCCGGGCTCTTTTGGGCCGGCCCGAAGCACGATGGGATGGTCCGGTGCAAAGCACGGCACGGTACGGTTCCGTGCCGGGCCGGGCCGACACGCAACTGTAGCTTGGGCTGTGCCGGGACCGGGAACCAGGCACGACGGGCGGCATGGCACGGCACGGCTGTTTGGGCTGGGTCTGTGCCGGCACGGCATGAACGGGCACGAAATCACGAATTAAGGCCTAAAAATTGGCAGATATTGTTGATTTAGGGCATCTTCAAGCATTGTATTTATGTTTGACATTTTGTTGATATGATTAGTCTCTTATGTAATTAAAATAGGTAGTTTAGTAGTAGTGATGTGTTTTATTTTTTTACTCGTCACAATAGTGAAAATGGGTCGGGCCTGGGCCGGCACGGCACGAAGCGCAAATGGGCCGGGCTTAGGCTCGCCAAAGGCGAGTCGGGCCGGCACGGTGGGCACGATGGGCCGTCGTGGCACGGCACGGTTCCGGCCCGAAGCACGATGGGCCCGGGCCGGGCCGGCATAGCACGGCACGACGCCCACCTCTAGGTGGAAGTGATCGAGATGGTGATGCGCAGAGGGCGACATCCAACTAGGCTGCGGTGGGGGCAGTGGCGGATCTAGAATTTGAAAGTGTTTTGGATTGAGTGGTGAACAATAGATCCAATTGAGATTATATAACATGGACTCATATATTTATTACACCCTAGTTTATCTGGACTAAATACAAACTAAAATTTTAAACCTCAGGCTATAGCCTATTTTACCATAGGCCTAGGTGACACCGAACACGTTGACAACTGAGTCTAGTTCGATTTGTCTATTGCTTGGCATTGATGCACGTAGCTACACCACGTGAGGAATCTTTTCTGGTGTGCCTCCTAATCTTATCTAGCACATATATCACCCCCATCTCTTCTTTCTTCTCTTTTCGCATTGGTTTGCACAAGCACAATATTGAAGGTCACCTTACGAATTTATTTTTATTTAATATTTATTTCAAATCTTTTTTCAAAAATAATCAACGGAATTTTTTTTGTAAAAATAGGCACTCGTCGCTCTAATATAGGGCGATCGCCCCATATTGGGGCGATAGGTACCTGAATGCAAAAAACGCAATTGCAAAAATGGACACATGAAGGAGTAGATTTGTCAATATTTTTTGCATCCAGGTACCTATCGCCTCAATATGGGGCGATCGCCCCATATAGGAGCGACGGATGCCTATTTTCACAAAAAAAAATTCTATTGATTATTTTCAAAAAAAGATTTAAAATAAATATTAAATAAAAAAAATTGTCGCCTTACACGGCCTACTCACAACACGGCCCAAATGCATGTCAGGCCTTTCACCTACCTCATGCTTAATGGTCAATTATATTAGGTTAAATGCAGAGTCATTTGCTACATATAGATATGATGCACTTTAAGATCTTATTGTTGCACCGGTGGAGGTAAAATTCCTCAAATATTTTGGTTCTATATCACATCTTTATTGTTTTGCTACCATTTTTTATCCATGCAACAAGTTGGACTGATTGAAAACTATAATGAAGGGAATAGGAGAGGCACCCGATGTAAATTTCTCCACCGCTTTCGGCCATGTGAAAGATGATTTTTTTTTTAGTATTCAGCTTGTACTACAAAAAGTATGGCACAAGCTAGATGGAGTCGTATGCTAGCGACCATCGAAGGGAAGCATGATGGCCCACTTGTGGAAGAGGATGAAGGGCAAGGAAACTGGTTCTTCGTCATCTCAATCATCCACGAACATGTAACATCCCAAAATTTGGTTATTTAAATTTGTTAAGTTATTTGAGTTTTTTGAGAATTTTATGGAATTTATTTGGATTTATTTTGAATTTTCCAAATTGAGTCATTTCTTGAATTATTTAAATATTGGGAAAAGTTTAAATAAAAATTTGTTGAAAATATTTTATTTGAGTTCAAAATGCCCTAAAATATTTTTTTGGAATTTTTCCAAAAATTTTCTGATATTTTAAATGCCCCAAATGATTTAAATGAATTTCGGGAATTGTTTTATTCAAAATCATTTGGAAAATCGAGGTATCATGCATGTCGGCCCGACCCAGTTGGCCGAACCATAACCGCCGCCGATCCAGAGCCGTCCGATCAGATCTGTTGGATCGCATCGCGCCACGTCGCAGAGCGCCCGGAGCCGCCGGATGGAGCACACGTGTACGTCCGAGATTGCACCCGAAGCACCGCCAGCCGTTTCCGGAATCGTCATCGTCGCGCCATTACCGTCGAAGTAATGCTCGCCATTACGCGCGGTGGAGTGGTCCCCTTTAACCGTGAGTTGGTGCGTCGTGAAGCCCTCTCCTTTGTGCTTCTTTTGCCCCCACTCACGCTCGTCGAGGTGCACCGTGCTGCTCGCAATTGCTCACCGTTGTGCCGCCTCAGTTTTAGCTTTGTTCCGCCGCCGTTGTTGCCGCGCCGCCGCATCAGAGACCAGATCTAAACCCCTCTCGTTGAGACGCACCCGCCGGAACCTTTCACCTCGACGGAGACCGCCCCGCACACCGTTGGCCGTGTCGTCTTCCCCCGCTCCGGTGACCAAGCACCGCCGCGCCATCACCGGATCTCGCGAACACCGTCGACCGTCGGATCTGCATCACACGGTTCAGGTAACGCCACGTAGCCCCTCTGTGGAGACCAGATTAGTAGCTATTAGATCTAGACCATAGATTTCCAATCGTGCGGCTCAGATCGAAACACGTAGCTTTGACCTAGGCGTATTCTCAGCCGTTAGATTTGTAACGTGCGGTGTGGATTGATTAGTGTTATGACGTTTGGATCTATTATCAGCCATCCGATCGGTTTTGAGTGGCGCAGATGCACCCACATGTCGGCCGCCGGGTCGTGCCGCGTCGCGTGCTATCCGTGCGGGGGTGGACCGCATCTGAGATGTCGGAATTTGAATTAACGGCTTAGATATCGTTGCGCGGTGGGCTCGTGAGAAACTGTCGTGTGGTAGGAGGGATCCGCGCAGTCACATGGATCCTGGCCGTTCAATTGAAACGAATGGAGCCGATTGAATCCGGCTCGCACCAATCTTGGTGCAGTCGAGCCAGCCGCACTGTGTGGTGACGTCATCCGTGACGTCAGTGCTGACATCACCAATAGGTCCCACCTGTTAGGCGTGGGCTGTGTTCGCTGACGTCAGCGATGACGTCATCACTGTGGGGGCCCACATGTCGGGCGGTACTGTGCTATGAACCGTGTCCACCGTGAACCTGATCGAGCCGTGAACCCGGTCCGTAGACCTGAGGCGACGTGGCTGATTCTGGTTGCGCCACGTGTCGGCCGAGGAATTAATCAGAATTTTCAGTAGAAAAATAAATGAGTTAATTCGAGTATTTCTTTTTAAATGTATTTTCAAACTTTGAAATGCTATAACTTTTGCATTTTAACTCCGATTTGGGTGATTCCAATCTCTAAAATTTTGTAAAAATTGAGATCTATTTATTGGTGAATTTTATTTAATTTTTGGAGTTGATTTAGTCCTCTGTATTTATTATATATTGTTTGTATGCATGATTCGAGTAGACATTAATTTGCCTGAAAGTTGCGAGGGGGAATTTTTGGACCAAGCTCAAGACCAGGATCAACAGCTATTTGAAGGCAAGTTGTGCTTTGACCATGTTGCTCCTAAATTTTGAAATGTATTTTTATTAAAATTATGCATGCTATGTTGATTAAAATTGATTTAAATTAATTTGGGTTAACTAGTTAATCAACCTAATTGTAAATACCACCCTTGATGTTAATATTTGTATGCCATGTACCCTTGTCACCTTAAGTTTGGCTTAAGTAGTTGGATGATAATATTGTGCCAACACAGGAGGCTAGACCGTGAATAGATGCTTAGTTTCGCTCACGCGTGGAATGTTGCTTCAAATTACAAAAGAATATTGACTAATGATATATGGAATGAATTTTGGAAATGTTGTAACGTTGCCACGTGATGATGTTGAAATGTAGAGGCCTGTATGGTTCTACATGGATGTTGAAATTATTGTTGGCATGTGTTGCACAATAGTCAAACTGGGGTGGAAAATGATTTAGACCAGGGCAAGTGGTAAGGTGGCTTCATGCCAGTGGGCCTTCGTAGCAACGGGATGCCTTCGTGGCAATAGCCTTCGTGGCAATAGCCATTGTGGCAACAGCCTTTGTGGCAACGGGATGAGCGATGTGAGGGGCTTTGCGCCAAAATTTGAGAGAAGGATGTCTTGCCCTGGACAGTTAAGGACTTCACCTTGCATGCCTTTAAACTGGGTTACTCGTACAACCACATGACTGGAGTGGTACGGTCTTAGTTTAATAGGATTCTGAAATCTTACCTTTGATAACTCAAGGTGACAGTTACATCGGGGTAACTGTGTGGGGGAGCGTACCGGATCTACGGCTTGATACCCATCCAACGGTGATTGTCGGTCCTACACTTCAATTCTTCGTGAGGGGAGTGGTAGTGAAGGCAATACCGGAGAGGGTCATAGGTGTAGATGGAAGTTTCTAAAAAACTTCGTTACGGTCAATCGCCTTTGTGGTGTGCGACTGTATCTTATGGGTAAAGTGTACAACCTCTGCAGAGTGTGTCAATACTATTCGAATAGCCGAGTCCACGGTATTGGACAAAGCTCGGGGATTACAGTCAAGGGTTAGATCTTCAAAAAATAAAATGTGGAAAGGGAGGCTGTGTGCCAGTAATAACTGCTAAGTGATTGAGGGCTGTGTGCCAAACTGTTTGGAAAGAATATGAGAACTTGTTATTATTACAACAATGTTTAATTGCTTTTAAATCTATTAAGAATATTTGGTAAAAACAAAATGCTGCTTGATGCAAAATAACCACTTAAGCCATTCCTTTGGAAAAAGCCATGCATATAGTATTAGAACTGCATTTCTGTGCATGACTTGCTGAGTATGTTGTATACTCACCCTTGCCATCAACAAAACATCAGAAGAAGAATCAACACCTGGTTGGGAAGAGGAGTACGTTGACGATCAGGAGAACTAAGGCGCAAGCCTCATGGGATGTCTGTGGCGATGTTATGGGCCTATCAAGACTTTTATTTTCCGTTGTTAATGTTTGTTTACCTTTATTATTGTAAGTCCTGCGTGGCAGACTATTGTAAGGTGACCATAAGGTCTTGCAACCAGTTTATATTAATGTTTGAAGTACTTTATTTATATTTCCATTGTGTATGATTGTGATATTCAACCCTGTACGACTGTATGTACTAGCGTGATCCTGGACTAGTCGGGTCCCGACAGAACACAATATGGAATCCTAATACATAACTAATTCACTACCTCACTCACAACTTCGCAGCCATCGATCTTGCTTTTTCAGGTGACAAGGTCAAGGTCCTTGAATGGTGGGGGGACAACCATAACATATTTCTCGTGTTTTTCAATTTTTCACAGGATGTCCTAGTTGTTCCGGTATTGACTGTCTCTTTCAAGGGGACATTCAGCATGGTCGAGAGAATAACTGTAGAAAGCAGATTGTCCCTTACACCCGAGACAATAGAGGCAATCAGCTGCCTCAAGGATTGGCAGAAAATAGATAACTGACAACAACATCAATTGGAGGATCCCAAAATCGCACAAGCATTAGCGGATCTCAACATCGAGTATCAGATATGTATGCAAGTATTTAGATATTGTACTCTTTTCCTTTCTAGAGAACCCCACAATACAATGTAAGATTTTTAACGAGACAATAGCAATGTATCTGTAAAATATCAATGAAATTTCACTTTTTCCCAATATTGAAGCATCCGTAATTTTACTTAGTTACTTGAATTTGAACACCATTTTCCCTTATATCTCTTTGTCACTTTTTCCTTCTCTTCCCATCTCTTTTACCTCTCTCTTTTTTTCCCTCTCCCAAACCCATATTTTTTTCCCTCACCGGCTCACCCCTGTCCCCATCTCTTTCTTCTCTCTTGTTTCTTCTGGCTCTCATCTTTCTTCTCTTTCCTTCTTTCGCCGTACAGGTCGCCCAAGCGGCTTGGGCTGAGGCAAGCGGTAGTGGGGGCCAAGGGGGTGTTGTAAATTCAAGCTCATTGGTTTTGGTGATTAGTTTTATATTAATGTTTAATCTTTATTTAATGATAAATCTAATCTTTAATGAGACTAACATATTTATTGAGCTTATTTTTAATAGTCACAAATTTGGATGGAAAATGAAAAACCCAAGGTATGCACTTGTATTTATTCTATTATTTATTTCATACTTTGGATTCAAGTTAAAGTATGAATTCCTCCATTCTATTAACCTCAAAATGTGCATTATGTTTCCAATCCATGTATACATGGATGCACATATCTAGGGGGACTTTATTCTTTAACTTGATGTTTCAATAGTATTGATCCATATCTTCTTGCCAAATATTAAAAGGATAAAGACTTTAAAACTAATCCTTGAGTATATATTATTCTTGCCTAGTTCTAGTATACTCATGGTATTATAGAAGAAACTCCAATGCAATCAAAATTAAATATGTGCATATTATTTTCAATCCAATTATATGTATGCACATATCTATGTGGAGTTTGTTCTATAATTGATGGTTTAATAGGTATTGATCATTTTCCATTCCACTCAAATATATTGGATCATTACTTGAAACCATCAAAATGAGTATATGAAAATATGTGTAGTTAATATATACTCATACCAATTTAAATAAAAATTTAAATTAAGATCGATTGTCTTTTAATCATCAAAGAACACTTCATCATGTGTTGATGGTGTTCCTTTGATCGATTAAGGACATTCGATAGTTCTTGAGTATTATGAAGCATTAGTTGCATCAAAGTACTCAAGGCATATTTAATTCATTCAAATTAGGTTGTGCTTAATCGATCTTGGGGGCATCCATTATATGTTAATAGAGTGCGATGGATGATTGAGACAACCATATTTGTTGGACTAACACTTTCAATGAGTTGTAAAAGTAGGTTGAGTCCAACAAAGATGATGAAACAGGATAAGGACATCATCATGAGTTGATGAGCATCAAGAGGAGATCCTAAAGAGGAGAAAAGAAGAGTGTCATCATGAGTTGATGAACAAGAAGATAAGATGTGTTGCGATCCTAGGAAAGAAGAAAATGATTGAAGATCATTAAAGCCCCAAAGGGGATCGCATGCAGCAAGGTATAACTAGATAGAGTGTCTAGTTTAGATCGTCTTACTATTAAAAGGGGTTTAGTCATTTGCTTGAGCTTCATCATGCGTTGATAAACTCGATCCGTTCACTCAAGCTCAATCTTCTTATTTGGTTTTTGCATGGAGCTAACCATTTGGCATGGGTTGCAAATGGTGAAGCTCGTGCATTGGTTTTTGCATGATGCTTGGATTTGCATGTGATGTAAATAGGAGAAGCTCATGTGTTAGGTTTTGCATGAAGTTCATATTTGCATGTGTTACAAATATTGAAATTCATGCTTGGTTCTTACATTAAATCCTTATTCGTTTTGGTATTGCTTGAAGATAAGTTTTGCATGTGTTGCAAAAGGAGAGATATCACGCAATTTAGATTTTAAGTGGTTGCATGGAGCTAGAGATTTGCATGTATTGCAAATAGAGAGCTCATGCACTTGAGTTTGAATTGTGGTGGCTTGGAGCTAAGATTTGCATGTGTTGAAAGCTCAAGCATTTAAGTTTATTTGGTTGTTGCATGTATCTAGAGATTTGTATGTGTTGCAAATAGAGAGCTGGTGCATTTGAGTTGATTTGGGTTTTGTATGGAGTTATGGATTTGCATGTGTTGCAAAAAGGAGATAGCTCATGCATTGTGATTGAATTGTTTATTTGCAAATGTGTTTTGAAAATAATTTAGAGTTTATCTGGAAAATCAGCATTACCGTAGGTTTAACATCAGTAGTACCACAAGCCGGTAGTACCTCCTTATGGGAATCCAGATTACCGCTGATCGCTACTACAGCTCAGTTGGGCAGTAGCTTTATCAGAAAGCATGTGTTGCTTTTCCTTGTCTGGATCTTGAGGCCGGTACTACTGCAAGTGTAAAGCTGGTATTACCGTTAGGTCGATAGTACCACTGTTTGTGAGCTAGTACTACAGGCCTTCGGTAGTACCGCGCGTGAGGCCGATAGTTAATTTCCAAAAGTGTGGTTTCTCTCTGTGATTTGAATGTCAGAGCTACCAGAGGTTTGAGCGATACTACCAGAGGCCGGTAGTACCAGAACCTAGCAGCTGGTAGGTATTTTCCAGAGAGCTGGGTTTTGCAAAGTCTAGAAGTCGGTGCTACCGGACTTGAGGTCGGTAGTACTGCATAGCAGTATTACCATAGTTGTGCGTCGGTTGTACCGGGGTACTGTAGCCAACGGCTAGTACCCAGTTGAAATTCGACCGTTGGGTCGGGTCCGGTACTACCGCATGTTGTGCATCGGTAGTACCGAGATTTGCTGATTTTTCCAGTTTTGCCCGCTAACGGCCAGATTTCGTGTGGGGGGCTATATAAAGACCCCTTGGGGGTAATGGCTGGTTGTTATTCTTATTGTGTGTTTGTGGGAGGTGTATGCATGTGTTGCTCTCTCCCATTTGGTTCTTGAGTAAAGAGTGAGCAATAATTGCATGTGTTGCAATTAGAAAGTGGATTGAGGTCTCATTGTGCATGTGTTGCACTTGAAGATGATCCTAGTGCATTTGTTGCATGTAGGAGGTCACCGGAGTGCATATGTTGCACTCGGTGAAGTTCAAGCGGAGGCTAGATCTATTACTGTTGGTGTTTACCGACACCTAGATGGCGTAGAGCGTCATGTGCGGAGCTTCTCAAGGATATTATGAGAAGCCCAACAAAGTTTGTGAAGGTTGGAGTTTAGCCTACCCGAGGGGGGGGTGAAAATCTATCACTAGTGGAATCGAGGTGGGTGCTCAAGTTTGAAGTCGGTCCATCGTGTTTGGGCTTGCCTCAACGTGGATTAGGGGAGACCAGCAAGTCTCCGAGACCACGAGAAAAAGTTGATGTGTCTCTTGTGCTCTTGTACTTTCTTGCAATTCTTATTCATATTGTTGCAATTTATATTCATAGAATTAAATTGCTTGCTTGTATAGAATTGCTATCTTGTATAGAGACATAGCTTTTTAGAGCACTTAGTGAGCATAGAAGATTTATGCCTTAATTGTCAAAATCATAGTTTATCGAATCCAAATTATTTGTGTTAAATTTTGACTTAGAGGTTAAATAGAGTGTGTAGCGAAAGAAATTTTTTAATACCGCCTATTCACCCCCTGTAGTTGGCGTCCTTACCCTATAGGTATCCAAGCTACAGGGGTTGGGCGCGAGCTGTCGTCCATGTGGCGGGGGCCAAGTTCAGCATCAGCAGTCCAGGCAAATGTATCCGTGACGACATGACACGGCCCGGTGAACTCCTCGTGCAATTTCTGCCGAGGCCTGCCGTGACCGTGCCGCGGCACAGAGCCCAACTCCCAGGGCTGCTTAAACCGGTTCAAAATATCACTACGGAAAAACAGGTTGCCTAAACTATCATTAATACCCTACCCTGTGTAATTTCACTACCCCCTCCCCACTACGGAAAAACATAGGAGGTTTGGTCTGGTAATTATCTTATTTCAAATTCAAAGTTCAAATAGAACCGACCACGTACGTACCACATTAATAGAGAAATGCACAACCGATGCAGTGTTACGTAGCAGGGCTGTAAATAGGTGGTCATTTGTGGGTTCGACAATTGTTTTTTATTTGTCCATTTTCCTAAAAATTTAAATTTGAATTAAAAAATTATTACAATTTTTTTCTAAATTTTCCAATATGCACTGGTTACCTGGAATATTGACCAGGCCAGCACTAAATTTCTTTTATTCTAAGATATTTTTTCCATGCCCCCCATTCTATAAATGTATAAATAGGGCCCCTTAGTAAGGAGGGAGAATCATGTGTCAACCTTTACTACTCCTTCGGTTTCTGAATAGATGATATTTTAGGATTTTACCTTTCAACCAAGACATGCGTATAAATGATCAAATCATCCTCCTTGATTAGCTCACTTATTGCTCTTAGATGGTTTTGTTACTCTATTTTATAGTAATAAATAACATTGGAAATAATGAATAGTAGGGGTATGCAAAGGTAAAAACCAGTTAAAGTTGTCTCGAAATTATAGAATGACATGTATTTAGGAACAAAATTTGAAAGCTAGAATGACATATATTCAAAAACGGGATAGTAATTGCTAAGCAGTAAGAACCTTTTTGTATTCTCTTTCTAACTTCGAATTACCAACATCGGGGTCTCAAGACTTGAGATTCTCGTTTGCTTAATTTCTAAGGTCCCTGCACATTACAGTTTGTATGGAACCCTTCGGAATATAGGGCTGACATTCAAAATTCATATATATGATTCTTTCCTTTCCTCCAGATTTTTTGAGCATTTTAAATATGGGCTGAAAACATCATGGTAAACCCAGTTTCTGGACTCTAGCGGGGGCGACTGATCTTAGAAAACTCCTACATCGCCTCTAATGAAGACCTTACCCTTTTTCTAAGTTTCGGTTCCTTTTTACTTCTTTTCCCTCTCCCCTTGCTTGTTGGGTGCATTCTCTTGCACTTTGTATCTGGTTTCTTTAAAAATCTTATAAATCATGTTTTCTCCTTCTAATTATTCTCAGCTTTAGCTGCTTTCAAAAAAACCCATCTTGGTAGGGATTCCTTGAAAAGTCCAATGTCCCCACCCACCCCCCACAATCGTCTTGTCCCTGCATTTTTTCTACAAGTATCCAAACACTTCTTTTGAAAATTTCCCGTGTTTTGAATTCCTCAAATACAATCCTAAAAAAAATTGATTTAGTACTTCGCTAGACATGGCACCAGCTTCTGTTTTCTTCCTAGCTATTCACATTCCAATTGAGACTATAAAGCTTGTGTGCAACATCGGAACTTAGAAATTACTTGTAAAATTCCCACGGTCCAAATAGGGTCTCAATAGCTATGCCCAATGTAATGCAAGTATTATATATGTGTCGTCAAAATTACTTGAATAATATGGAAGGAGTTGTGCTACGGTTTTTGACATGGCTTGTCCCTATCAATTGTATACACTTACCTGTAACACAACTACCAATAGGTAATTAATTGAAGCATTTGGTAGAAAGTAGAAAGTGTCGTACAAAAAACCAAACGGCAAGTATTTGTAAACCCAAAATTTCTATATGTCATCTATTTAAGACTAAAGGCAGGGAATCCAAACCAAATAAATTTATGAAGTATATATTATTTTAGTTGTGGTATAAAACATCATGCAGAAAGAAATTAAACAAAAATGAGCAAATCGATGAATCATGAAAGTAATTTTTTAAGGGCACAGCATGTTCATATACAGTGCTCCCGCCCTTTACAAATGTATGTCGTTTTTCTACAACATAAAAATGAAAATATAAATAACTTAACTTGGCCAACATATTTTGGCATAAGTTAATGGGTGAAATTGCATCTTGTAGATTATATTTGTCACTACAACAGATCTGGCCATTAGTACCAGTTCGTAACTGCCATCAGTACCGGTTTTTGAACCGGTACAGGCCATCCGGGACTGATGCCCATTGGGCACGAACCGGTACTGATGGCACTAGAAATGTTTCAAAATATGTCGAGGATGTATGGGAGAAGCGAGACTCGAACACGCAACCTCGTGACTCCAGCCTCACCCTTCTAACCAACCCACCCACCATCGCGTACTGATATACATAAAATACGCATTCCTTTGGAACTTTCCTGAAACGAGGCACAGTACCGATTCGTAACACGAACCGGTACTGATGCACTCTCATTAGTACCGGTTTGTGTTACCAACCAGTACTGATGCCCCGTGCCTTTAGTACCAGACCTAATTGAGGGCATCAGTACCGGTTCGTGTCACAAACCGGTACTAATTGAGGGTATCGCATGCGGTTCGTGTCACCAATCTTGCATCGAAGCCCATTACAGCCCTGTAGCCAATGAACCGCTACTGATGTTACTATCAGTACCGGTTCAAATCCAATCGATAGTGATGTACCGGTAGTAAAGCCTAGTTTTCTAGTAGTGTGTAAAAAATGTAAACAGAGAGAGTAAAGTACAATCTTTGTGATATTCGAAGAGAGAGAGAGTACGTACCAGTGCAACCGTTTTGGACGTATATCCTTTTTTGCATTTGCATTGGTAACCATTATTGTAGGTACTTCCTGAATTGACTGGTTTACAAACACTGTTGGTACTTACACAAGCATATCCAGAGCTATTTCGTTTTGCCTCTTCACAGGTTAGATGGGCGACAACAAAGTGCCGAGAGACGTCGACACTGTATTCAGAATCTGTTTCCCCGCTAACGTATTCAATAACCCCATTGCAAACATTTATTTTAGTCACGTTATAAATTGAGTCCAAATGTTGGAGGATGGATGATGTCGCATTAAGTTTCTTGCAGCTGAGGAAAAAATATTTTCTTGCATAACAACCTTCTTCCAAGCCGAACGGGAATGGAACCTTGATATTTCCACACGAACGAGTGCAATTAGTCTTTTGCTCAATTGGATTGTACCCTGATTCCAATGAAAAAAACCCCGATAAATCTCATGAGTATTAGCACAGAAATTTGCAAGTTCAATACAAGCTTTTCTGTTAGGTGGTTATATATATATATATATATATATATATATATATATATATATATATATATATATAGTATGTTCCTTCTCTTCCAACTAACTGTTATTATATCATTTTCTTTTTTTGTTTTATTTCACTGTAGATATCTTAAATTTTCGTATGTTCATATAATAAAATTTTTGTCATCGTTTTCCACAAGTTAATTATATTTCTCGTGTTCTCACTAGCTAACAGGGCTAGTACATTCGATCAGTACAGTGGCTTCTTATGGTTCTATCCGGGAAACCACTGATGATAACATGAAGAATATCATCACAGAAAAAGCATTACTGAAAATTAAGGTAGCGTGTGGTAAGGAAGGTGCGTACGGTTGGATAAGATAGATGTGACGGGATATTTTATTATATTCAGGTGACAGACGCTGGGTTTGCAGGCCGAGGACACAAGCGACTTCGCACCCCTCCATTTAGCTATGGCTCAGGCCTCTGGTGCTGTATGGGTTGATCCACTAAAAGACTATCATATTTTATGTTGGAAGGCGGTGTAAGGGTTTTCTGGCTGGACAAGTGTGTCCAGGCTAAATTAATCATGACTATTAGGGACAAATTTAGCAAAGATTAGTGATAATTAGCATGTTCAAGTGTTAATTAAAAATTATTAATGCATGCTGTTATCATGCATAAGTGCATATGCTGCAGGCACGTTGTACTTGTGCAATATTCTATATGACATAAAATTTCATGTAAAAGCCCAGTAAATTACAGAAAATTTAATGATATATAGAAGCATGTTTTTGCTATTTTTCATTTTATTCCTGTGTAAGTTAAATCTTGTTATACTCTTTAGTCTCGAAAGAAAATCTAGGTATACAACTTGATGGTTTGGTATCCGGTGGAAAGTAACATTGCTATAGAATGTTGTGCACAGTATCATAAAAAATGTTTGAAAAATAGATAATTTAATGTCTGATACAATGCTCTACAACTCCTATGGTATTGAACTTAGGTGCTGATTGGTTCAAATAATGGTAACCATAAACGTCAAGGGAATTAACTTACACGATTTAATAGTGCAGCAGATTATCCGAATAGCTAATTTGAGGGTGCCGCCATCAAATCTTTAGTGAGGACATTCTCGGCCTTGTTTGGGAGGCTCATTCCAGGCCGGGATCCATGTGGATGAGCCGGGATTAGGTTCCGGCCCATCCACATGGATCCCGGCAGGGAATAGGCCTAAAATCCCGGCCCATCCACATGGATCCTGGCCGGGAATGGGCCTCCCAAACAAGGCCATTGTTACAAGTGATAGCAATACCTCCTTGCTAATTCTCTCACTTCCCTTCCCCTCAAAGGCTCTCTTGTTGCGAAACTTGGCTCAATCATCTTCATAACATTCCCCATATTCCCTTCCCCCTCAAACTCAAAATAGTTTTTGTTTTCAAATTTGTTCTCCAACTTTTTTAATTAAAAATGTTTTTTAACCACTTTTGAAAGTTTTTGGATCGAAACTTTTTTAACCAGAAGTTTATTGGATCAAAACTTTTAGAACAGAATGTTTTTTGAATTAAAAGTTTTCGATTTGAATCTTTCTAAAATTAAATTTTCCTATTTAAAATTTTTTTAGTTGAAACTTTCAAATTTAAAACCTTTTAATTTGAAATTTTACTAGTTGAAAATTTCTAATTAAAATTTTTATGAATTGAAACTTTCTGAGTTGAAATTTTTTTAGTTGAAAATTTAAGTTTAATTTTTTAGTTGAAATTTCCTATTTAAATTTTTAGAAGTTAAAATTTCAAATTAAAAAGTTTCAAATCAGAAATTTTCAAGTTGAAATGTTTTGAATAAAAAATTTTCAAATCAGAATGTTTTATCGAGTTTTGATTCTAAAAGATTCTATTCAGAAAACTTCTGGTTTGGCATTTTTTGATTTAAAATTCAACTCAAAATTTTCAACTTGAAAATTTTCAAATAAAAAAGTTTCAATAAAAATATTTCAAATTTGTTAGTTTAAACTTAAAAAAAATTCAAATCAAAAAGTTTCAACTCCAAAAACATTCAATTAAAAAGTTAAGGTTCGAAAAGCTACTATTCAACAAACTTTTGTTTGAGAAATTTTGATAAAAAAACTTTCAAAAGTTTTTAAAATTTACTTTCTTTCAAAAACTTGGGAGAAAATTTGAAATACAAAAACTATTTTGAGTTTGAGGGGAAGGAATAGTTATGGAAAGAGGGATGAAGGGGATGGCGCCACATGTCACGACGAGAGAGCCTTTGAGTGAGAAGGGAAGTCGAGGAAGGTGTTGGCATTTGTCACAAGGATAAGGCTTTTGAGGGAAAGGTAAGTTCGGAGGTGAAAGAGGTGCCGCCACCTATCACAAGAAGAGGGTGTCATCAAAGATTTGGTGAAGGCACCAAGAAATTAGCAATTCCCAAAGCACAATGAGTCCTTCTTCCAAACTTCAAAGCGACATCTGCTTCACATACCGACACGTGTCAGCGGAGAAACCTAGCGGAACACTAAATCGTGATGTGTCAAGAAAAGAGCATGTCTACATGATTTCTCTCGATGAGAGTACCCATAAATTAGCATTTTGTGTTTTTTATGAAGCGGCATTTTTAGTTTTCAATACATACCAACCCCTAAAAATTAAATTCAATCATGGTAATTGGTAGTGGGTTGTAGAGGAAATATCCTATGCTATCTCTCTTAATATATGCATGATCTCACATTCCCCTCCAATCTAATATTCCACTAATCAAATTACAAGTAAACACGTTCCCTTTCCAACATCTAGTTGATTTCATGAAAACTACAAATTAGTCTTTATCGTTGTTCAAACATTTCATAATTCGAGCTAACAAATCCTCAAGTGTAAATTATATGATTTGAAATTTCAAACCTTGAAGGCTAACATTTGTAATTTTAAACAAAAAACAAATATTTTAAATTCAAAATCTCATAGTTTAAAACTCCAACATTCCAGATTTCATTTTTTTTTATTATTCTAAAGTCCACATTTTGGATTTTTAAAACTTAACATATTAAATTTTAATTTTTGGAATTTCAATTCTTGGTATTTCAAATTATGATATTAGAATTTTTAAACTTTCAAAATAAGAATTTGAAATTTCAATATTCCAAATTTTTCTAAAAAAATCAAAATCACACCATTGATGTTTGAATTTGGAAATTTAAATTGACTCAATTTATGTTGCCAAAATTTAGGATTGAATTTTTATATTTTGGTTTTGAAATTCATATTTTTTTTAAAAAAAAAAATATTTTCCATACTTCAGATATTCAAATATTAAAATAATTCACAATTTGGATTTTGAATTCTGAAAGTTGAAAATTTGAACGTGATCGGTCAAAAGTAAATAATGAAATAGGCAATAACAAAGATTCCTCTCTCTTGATAACCTAAGATATGATGGTAATCTGGTTTTTAATGTATCCTTAGATTCCTAGTTTAGGTTAGTGGTTTTTTTTTACCAAAGAAGGTAATTTCATAGAATTACTGAAGAATTCTTGGTAATCCTTGGAGAGTTCCGCTAACACACCCGGTGCTACTTTTGTGTTACATTTATATAAAAGTTTTCATAAATTTTCAAAAAATTCAGAGATCTAGGGTGGACATATATGGCTATTTGGTTGCCTTCTCAGCTCAGCCAGGCTGCATGAGCTCAGCCAGGCTGGTGGGAGTCCGGCTGAGTGGATGCAAGGAGATGTTGTTTGGTTGGTTGTATGAGGTTGGACAGGCTACACAGAGATGTTGTTTGGTTGGCTGCACTGGAATGGAAGTGAGGTAGGCAAATTCAAGAGAGGATGAGACAAATTTTAAAATACTAGAAAATCAATAATTTCACAAACAAAAATAAAAAGTTTTAAAATATATTCTAGAAAATCAATAAATTGAAAAACTAAAATTTTAATCTTTTGAAATTTATATAGCAAGTATGGTCTAGTTTTGTTCGAAAAAATATCAGGAACAAATAGGTGAAATAGGTTCGTTGATCGGAGATGCTAATCAAAATATATAGCAAAGAAAAGAAGAAAACTAGATAGTAAATGCTGATATCAGCATGCATGCATGGCTCGGCAAAGCTCCGGCCCTGGAAGCAGTGAATTTTCTCGTTTCCCTGGAGCCAGGCTGAAAGGGGTGTTTTGCATCTGTAGAGCCAGGCTGAGTTGGATGAGAAGACAGCCAAACACCCATCTTTTGCATCTGCAGATGCAAATCTCTTTAGATGCAACCAACCAAACAGCCCAATTTATTCTATAGTCATGCAAAATTTCAATATCAAACTCTATCGAAGTTGTCAGATATAAAAATGACAATTAGCGAGATGAATATATAGTGAAAATTACTATTTATGCAGAATTTGACTTGTATGACTTGTTAATGACTCAGTGGCGGACCCAGGAATTCTTTAGAGCCCGGGCACGTTTAAAGAAGGACAACAAGTTCAAAGCTATTTAAATTTTAGTTGCTAATTTTTTATATAATTTAGGATGTTTTTTACAAGATGCTAGTAAAGCTTGTAGATTCAGGCTCTATAGTTTCGTTTCTGATTTGAAGATTGTACTTGTCAGGTTGCGTGAATATGAGATTTAGATGTCTGTTACATGGGCTGAGCCCGGGCCCGGGCCCAGGCTAGCCGGGCCTTGGGTCCGCCCCTGTAATGACTAGTATATATTATTTCTTAAAAGGGCAGGCATATATGATTTGTAGGGAGGAGATATACTTTCTATTACTTATAAATAAATCGATTTTCTAGGCCTTTTGATTATTTTGAGAAATATGTGCTTGATTCTGGATTGTTCCAATGATTCAAAACATTTGACTTGTATTTCAGAAAGCGTGAGTCATCTTGAAAACATACGTCCCCTTACCTTTATCCAGCGGGCAGCCGTCGAGAATATATGGATTGCCTGGATAGACAGACTTGCATGTGCAGCTGTAGCCAGAAATACCATTGTACCCCCAGTCCTCGCAAATGCTTTCGCTGCTAATGCAAGCATAGCTTGTCTTATTTTTAACGGCGCTTGCGCAGTTTGGTGAATCAACGATTCTCCAACCGAGAGAATTGTGCTGATAGCCAAGAGTAACATTGACTGTATCCCATAACGAGCTTCGATTATTGTGCGGTTCAAGATTGACTTCACCGTGGCGTACGAATTTGAGTTTGAAGGCAGAACCAATGCCATCACCAAGGATGAGGTTGCAACATCCAGTGCCGTTACAGTTCTGTACATCAGCCACCATATCCGGGTTTTCTCCGTAATTAGGGCAGGCTGCAGTGCATTGAGATATGGCTATATTTGCACAATTGACCCAGGATACATCAAAATCACAACCAATAATATTTAGTGTAAGTGCGGAAGCTTCGTAAGCTTGCCCAGGAGCTTTCCAAATCCAGTCAAGCGTAGCATTTGTCATGGCGATGGTATAGGAAAACGCGACGCTAAACATAGAATCAGTTGGGACAATATTCTCCATAACCTGGGTGATGCCATCGCGTAAGAAGAGTCTGGGTGCCACGGTGGTGTCGTTCGTCTCGACACAGCTGAGCTCGAAGTCGGGATCACGGAAGCAGCCGGAGCCGATGCCAAAGGGATAGTCGAAGGTCAGGTTGCCGCAACTCTTCCGGCAACCGGCGAGGGTGGTGGCCGAGGGAACTCTGCTGCTGCGCACGACACCGGAAGCGGCCACCACCATCATCAGTGTCGCCAGAAGGGCAAGTAGGTGCAGAGAAACAGCGGCGTCTACTACTAAGCGGATCATCTTCATGACCAGCGCTCAGCTGCAGGTGTGGAACTTGGAGGTCTAGTCACACGATGCAAGTGTTTGGACTTTGGAGTGTAGTGTCGTATAGCATATGAATACTGGCTTTTCAGTTTTCACTATGTTGCGTGGTGCCTTCCGTTTGCCCCGACGGTAATTGCTCAGGGATAAATGCAACCATATATTTGTAGGAAGTTGAGGGCATCAGGTCCACGTACACCGTTACGGATTTGACTCTATATTTTATCTTAAAATAGAGAAATCTCCTTCAATTACATGATATATATTACAACATTTCTTTTATAATTACAAGATACATACGATACACACCACTACGTATGCACACACAGATAAGTGTGCCGCTGTAACATTCTAATTTTCTACTTTGACCATATGGAGCCGGCGTGATAGTTTATTTGGCGTTGATGAATTAAAAGACATAAATCATTTTAGGTATAAAATTTTACGTCAAAACCGGTAGACCAAAACAAATTACAGTCTACTGTTTATTTTCTGTCAACAACAAAAGAACAATAGCAAAAAACAATAAAAGGACAATAGTTTCTCACGGCACAACAAGAGGCCTCCACGTGGATGCCTACTATCAGATTGATGTCGCTTTACCGTGCCGTCGGGTTCCGTCTCACGCGTTTCTTTTCCACACTTCCACACGAACAGCCAAATGCCATGGATTCCAGGTGGCTTGCAACTATGCATTTTTTAATGATTTTTTGTTTGGTTAGACTTCTTCGAGTAGAAAATTTCAGCCTGGGATATTTCAATTCGGGAAATTTCAAACATATGAAAATTTAATCAACTCTAAAAAATTTCAACTTGGGAATCTCAAATCAGAAAATTTCAACTCAGAAAAAAATTCAACTTAGGGAATTTCAACTCTAGGACTTCGAATTGGAAAATTATAACTCAAGGAATTATAACCCGGAAAATTTTAACTTAGGAAACTCAAAAAAATTTAGCTCGATCGGGTATCAAACTCCACCTATCTTACATCCCCTTGTCCAATTTTATAAGGTTTATTTTTAAATGATTTTGTCTACAAATATAATGTTTGTATGTGAATTTAATGACGTATTTCCTTCTATACCCCTATTTATTCTCTCTCAATCATATGCATTTATTTATTACCATCCACACAAAGTATATTTTTCATCTTCTAAGTTAATTAAGTTGAGACATATAAGTCATTTTCTCTTATACCTTTTTTAATGTCAACGTAATATTAATCCTTTTTGTAAAATCACAAACGGATCTTAGAGCATCTCCAAGAGAGAGCCCTAAAAATGAGCCTTAAATTTTAATTTAGGACCCCAACTAATTAGATTTAGGGCTCCAACGAAATATTCACTCCAGCAATTAGACCCTAAAACTCAACGAAGATAGGGCTCAATCACATAGTTGCTAAATATAGCTACTCTCCTAGGTGCCCTAAAATAATTTGCTAAATTTTAACAATTTAGGGTCTTTTTTGGAGTTAATCTTTTTCCCAAAAGCCCTATAATTCAAATTAGGACTATATTTAAGGCCCCTCTTGAAGATGCTCTTAGACCATCGGGACCTAGGAGCTATGGCCCGTAGCGACAAACTGCTTCCTGGACATGAAAGATCTAGGTACTGATGACAAAACTGCTTCTTGTGGCCTGGTCTTAAGAAAGTCCATGAAAGGTCAAGGCACTGATGACAAAACTGCTTCCTGTTTCCTGGTGGAGCGGTGGCCCGACCTCGTATAGTTATGGGTTAGCTCTGTTACGTACAAAATTAAAATACATCTTATAAAAAAGAAGACGAAGAGAGTACCTTACAAAAGGGACATCTGAAAAGTCCACGAGTTCAAAGTGTCGAAAGTTGAAATTGCAAAATTTGGAAAAGCTTACAAATTTTATGTGACGTAACATAGTAGTATAAAACGGAAAGAAGGATATAGTGACGTTGTCACACGAAATCCATATGATAGGACATTTGCTACACAACTTTTTCACTTTACCGAACATTGTGCATATCGAGCACTGTAAATTATTCTTTACAAATATAACACCCTGTACATAGTTTTTTTTTTAAGTCTACTCTCTAACTAATATTTTTGTAAAAATGACCACTTCCTCACCGCGAAAGCGCGGTCCCTGCCTTGCTCAGGGAGCACAAAAGTCAGGCGACTCCACGATGGGCAAGCATGGCAACGGAAGGACCAGCACGACATAGCGCGCGACGAGGCGCTCCCTATCGTTGATCATTGTTGTTGTTCATTGTCGCTGTGCAGTTCATGTTGCGCTGAGGTGTACATCAAACTAATAAAATTAAGAATACCCTCTTAGGATATCATGTGTCAAATTCTCCATCTACCTCCATCTTCCCCCGTTTCTTCTTCCCCATTCACTTCTCCACATCTCTTCCTCTCTAACACAAAAAAATTAAAATTATAAAATCTTAAAATAGTGTTTCAACTCAAAAAATTTCAAAAAGAAGTTTTAACATAGAAATTTTCTAATTAGAGAGTTTCAATTAGTAAAGTTCCAACTCAAAAAATATCAAATTTGAAAGTTTCAACTCAAAAAATTTTGAATCAAAAATTTTCAAGTCAAAAATATTTAATAAAAATTCTCAAATTAGAAGGTTTACCATGCTCGAGGAATATCGTCCAGGCATCTTTTAATTCTTTTATCTGTTCTTTTCAACAGAGAAGGTCGCTCGTGGCCGCAGTGATTGCGATCAAGCCGCTGTCTAGCAACCCCCGGGACCTCATTCTTGGGGTCAGGACCAAGAGGGTGGCGGGACATAAGCGTCGCGGACCGCCAGCGCCGTCGTCCCCTCCCAAGCGCCCCATTAGGCGGGATGGCTTGGGCAAGAGCCCTCCTCGGCGACACTTGGAGTATGCTTGAGCAAAAGGGAGGTAAGCGAATTAAGACTATGGATGGCCGAGCATACCAGGCGTAACCCAGAGTTGATGGATCGTTTGCACTAGCTCGCCGAGGAGGCGAAAAGGGAGGTGATGGCTGCGGTGAAGGACCTTGCGCGGAAGGGGCAGCTGGAGGGGCAGATCGCCGCTCTCCAAGCCGAGCTCGCGCGGGTGACCTCGAGCTCGGTGCCCGAGCTCGAGGAGGTGGAGGAGGAAGACTCGGTGCTCTTCATTCCAAGGTGCCCGAGGTCATCGGGCACACCATCAAGGCTTCCGAGGTCACCGGGTGCACCATCAAGGCGACCGGTGAAGACCCTGGTAGAGGCTGACTTGGAGGAGGTTGACCCCAAGGTGGCAAAGGCCAGCCAGGCGGCCACAGACTTGGCCAAGCTCCTGGCTGCGGCCCGAGCTGCCATGGCGAAGTCCAAGGACTGCGCGGGCGAGCAGCCCGAGCAATGTAAAATCAATCGTCCTTCCTTCTCACTATTCTTTTCTTTTGGTCATCGAGCTAACCCCACACTGCTTTTGTGGGTGTAATAGCTAGTAAGGAAACTTTGGATATCTAGGCTATGGCTAATGAAATGCTCAATTCTGTAATAGAAAAGGACCTTGCTCGGGTTGCCAAAATCGTGGCATCAAAGGAAACCGTGGTCGAGGTCGACTCGGTCGAGGATGTCATGGCCGATGACACGATGGTCACAGGCACCGTGGTCGGGGCTGCCAAAGTAGAGGACACGACGGTTGCAAGTGCCATGGTCGAGGCTGGCTTGGTCGAGGAGGCCGCGTCCAAGGGCGCGAAGGTCGAAGCTTCTGTAGCCAAGGGGCTCCATGCCCTAGAGGAATTTCCTCCCTAGGGAATCCAGCCGTTCGTGGTCCAAGACCCGAACATGGATGAAGACCAGGCCCGCTCCCCGAGCAAGGAATTTGCTCTGGGGTTGGGACCTGATGCCCCGAGGGAAGAGCATCCCCGGGAAGATGTTGCTCCGGTGGGAGCTGGCCTGCCGGAGCAAACTCTTGCGCTACCGGGCATCGAAGATGCTCGGGGCCAAGCGGAAGAAAGGGAGTCCCCGAGCGAAAAGCCTGTTCGCGGGGAAAGCGCAGAGGTCGACCCTCAGCCGGAGAATCCCTCTGAGCTTTTCCAGGAAGGCTTGCGGGATCGCCTTCGCTGGGTAAGATATATATTTTTCGTTGTCCTTTTCCTTTGCAACGAGCAAGAACTTGATGCATTTCTTTATGCAGGTGCTCGAGGCGACCATGGTCGACTTCCAGGCTGCGACTGTGTCCCCTGAGATTTTGGCCAAGCACAGCGCCGAGCAAGACGCCAAAATAGCGGAGCTCGAGCGAAAACTGGCCGAGCTAAAATCTTCCGACTAGGAAGTACGTCGCAAGACCGAGGAAGCCGCCGTGGTCTACAAGGAGCTCCTTTCTCAAAGCGAGTGAGAAAGAGCGGCCCTAGAGGATATGGTGAAGGAGCTGAGCTAGTCCGTGTTGGATGCCACCAAGTCGGCCAAGCACCACAAGGAGGAGGCGAAGCGACTTCACCAAGGTGCGAGCGAAGGGTGCGAAGCTCGGAGGTGAGTCCTTGACCTCGAGGCCGAGCTTGACGCTGTAAGTGAAGAGCTCACTGAACTCCAGGATACCAAACACGCTAGGAAATAACTTGTAAACCATGTAATTTGCTTCCATTTAATGGAGAAAATCTTCAATATAGAAAGCCTTGTCTCTTCATTAATTCTCTTGTGCTTTACTTTCTTTTTGCTCTGGTCATTCCCTGCCCATTGTCGATGATCGTCCGGGATAAAAATGAACAAATCAAGAGTGAGCATACCGAACAAAGAAAGAAAACACTTAAATAGAAAAGGACGGTAAGGGTACGAGCGCGTATTTTTAGAAAAAAGCACGATAGTTCGTCGTCCTACTAAGCCCCCGTTATGAATGAAGGTCGTGCACCTAAGTCACGCGCCCTTCACTTTAACGACCTAATAACCTTCTTCGGATTGCGAGCATGGGTCAGGTCGATAAAAGCAGAGAAAGCACAAGTGGCCTTAACCCCCCTCCCCCCGAGCGTCATGACCCATGCCCCTAAGTTGCGAGCATGATTTTGATGAAGGTTAGGAATTCATGCGGTTGCTTGACGCTTTGCATAACGACCGAGCATAGGCAGATCGAACAAAGGCTCTGGACCAACCAAGAGGGTGTCTGAATGCGATTGTAACTTGTAGCGGAGTGCTACTGTGAACAATAATCGGCTTACGTAAACTGAAAGCTGTAAAGGTGAGCTTAGTGACCTGGTACTGGTAGTTGTGCTCTTCGTCGTTCTTGCGCATGCTAGCCGATCCTTAGGAAAATGTGATTGGAGCGAATGTTCTTGCCCGTGTGTGCTCATTCTATCCTCAAGATCGTGAGGAGAAAAGTATGACCTTGAGCGAGACGGAGTCGGCTTACCAACGGGCAGGGATTTCGGAGTCATTCACAAAATCTTGAATTTTTAGCTACTTATTTAAAATACTTCGGAGTCATTCACAAAATTTGTATTCTTAGCTAAATTATATTTAAAATAATAAACTATATATTTTATGAGTTTTTATGCATTTTTAGCTACTTATTTAAAATACTTTCCTATTAAGGATAACAATTTTTTAAAAATTATAAAATTTAAAATCTGGTAAAATGTTGAAAATATTTTTTTAATTATAGACTATGTCAGGAATTTTTTTCAAAAAATTTCATAATTTTTGGAGCTAGTTTGACTATTTTAATAATTAAAACTTGATTTATGGATTAATTAAAATAGAAACTGATTTTAAAATTTAGAAACCTTTTGGGCCAAAAGAGTAGCTTGGCCCAGCCCACATGTATATCCAGATATCCAGCCCATCACTATCCTGGATTATACGAATCAGATTCAGATCCGATGGATAGTGTGCTACCGAATCCGTGTCCGTATTCGACAAAAAAATCTGTATCCGTATATGATCTGATACTATCCGACAAATATCTGATCCGACAAAATCCGTATCCGAAAATTATCTGGATCGGTCGGAAACTATCCGATCCGTTTTCACCCCTACTCCCCGCCCCCACACCCCGCCCTCTCCCTCCCGTCACCGCCTCCCTCTCCCTCCCCGGCCCCCGTGCCCCTCCGTCTCCCTCCCCGCCGTCGCCTCCACTCCTCCCCACCGACGACGATGCATCCCTCTCTCTCCCGTAGCCGCCTCCCTCTCCCTCTTCGGCCCCCACGCCCCACCCTATCGCTCCCTCCCACCTCCCTCCTCCCCACCGACGGCACTGCCTCAGCTCGGCGTGGCACGGGCGCAATCACGGTCGACGGCCTCGGCACGGAGCAACCGAGGTGCGAGCACGAGCCGAGGTGTGGTCGCAGAGCAGCCGAGGCATGGGTGAGTGGAGGTAGCCTTGCGCGACAATGACAGTGACAGCGACGACGGCGGCAACGGGCGCGGCACGGCGCAGGAATGCCTCCCCCTCACCCCACTCACCCAAACCCTGTCCTCCACTACCGCGGGCTGTGGCCATTCGCCCGTGCCCTCTGTGTCGATGGCTCGCACATTCCCAGCCGTGACGTGCCGGCACGGGCATGGCCCGAATCTCCGTGCCGGGCCATGCCACTCGTCATGCCCGTTTTCCTAGCCCAGTAGGACCCAATGAATAGTGTTAGGCTGGCAAGGCATGGCCCAACCCGTGCCGTGCCAGATTTTGGGCCGGGCTAGGCCGCTATGCCTTGGGCCAGCCCACATAGACACAGCCCAAATGCCCACACCTATGACTGGCGACGGGTCGGTGATGATTGACACACTAGCAAGACATGAAGAAATCGTGGGCTAGGCACAGAGCCATCCGGCTAACGCAGCAGCGATCGTGCACGTGAGGGTGACGCGTGAACTAGACGCGAAAGACATGGACAGAATTTTTTTTTTAAATAATACATTTTTTTAATGGAATTACGGATTTAATACGCAAGCCTAAAAAATTGCAGAAATAATATATATTCGCCACACTGTTGCACGAATACACTATTTTCGCCGTACGGTTCAACGATTACCCTATTTTCGCTAAACGGCTGGGCGACTACTCCCTAATTACCGTTCCGCTGTCGCAGACCGATGCAAGAACGGTATAATGGGTATTAATCGCCGTACCGCATGGCGATTACTAGTAATCGCCGTACCGCATGGCGATTACTTGTTAATGTGCAACCGTATGGCGATTACTAGTAGTAGTCGTACAGTATGGCGAAATTAAGTAAAATAGGAGATTAATTTGTGAAAAAAATATTGCCACCACGCTTAATTGTTACATGGCCCTTTTTTGGGAAAAAATGAGGAAATGATCGCAGTTTGATAAACAAAACGATGAAAACAAGCCTCTCTTGTACGAAACAATTAAGCGTTTTCGGAAGGCCGTGAAATATCATGGTTGATGTTATTTACCATGAAGAATTTATCAGATTTATTGTTGAACATATATTGTACCCTGTTGTACGAAAATATTTAACTTACAACTGGCGTTAGTTATAAATTAGTCAAGCGCAATACCCCTAAGTTTTACAAACGATAAAACTTGAGACTTTTTTCGGAAGGCCGTGAAATATCATGTACCAGATTTGAAGTGATTCCTCAGATGAAGGGATGTACCATTTCATCTTTGATACGTGAGACTAGCATACTCTGGAATAATGCATCGTAGCAAATGAGTCGGGCAGTAAAGGTTGAGACTCGTAATCGAAGAAAGTGAGACCCTCGTCGCTAGAATATAAGAAAATACGATAGTTGGGCAGAAATAAGAATGTACTAAATTGCAATGGCATGTACGGCTCACTCTACCGAGTATACCGGACTAAACCTAACATGTCTTAGGGAAATAAACATTACCACATAAAATTGCAAGAAGGGCCCTTGTGCTAAACTATTGAGTGCGCCGGGGATATTTCCCTTTGCGCAACCCATCGGCGCCTGCCGCCCTGGCCCTTGTCGCCCTCTCCCGCTTCCTCTCACGCTCGGCATCCCGTTCGGCGCTGCCGTGGCGTTAGCCTCCCTCTCCGCACGCATTTCTTCGGCAGCCTTCATGCGCTTCTCCTCCTGCTCATGCTCATACCACTGCTGCTCTAACATGGCTCTGCGGTGCGAGTAGTCCCGATCCCGCGTCCTCTCCATCTCGTGAGTGCGCTCAAGGCGTCGTAGAATTTGACGAACTCGCTGTGAAGGCTGCAAATGGCGATAGCAGATGGTATTAAAGTACTAAGGTGGTTAGCCTGCGGTTTGGCGCAACACCAAATGCGAGTCTAACGAACATACCGGCCTTCTCCGCCGCCATGCGCATCCTCAAAGGTTGGCTCGGAGTCGTGGTTCGCAGCACTCAGATTACCTCATACCGTATGTGTCCGAGTTGTCTAGAGATCAGCTGGAAGCCGCAAGGATCCCGTGATAGGCATTAATCGACCTCCGTACCTTCGGGGATGGTTTGGACAATGCCGGTCCTTGGGGCGAGGGGAACTCCATCGACATCGCTTGGCTGAATGGCGCGAGGAGACCACCGGGCTTAAATAGCCAGACGCTTTGGCGTGGGGAGAGCGGCGGACTTAAGAGAAATTGAAATCCGCGAAGCATCAGATTCCTCATAGTAGGACATGAGCCTGGCTAGGGACACCAGCTTCATACAGGAATCTCCGCCATAGTCGCCTTGAGTCCATTGCTTTGAGATGACATCGACCGGGTCATGATAGACATGATAAAAGCCGCATGAGATGTCATAAATGTATTTGTCTTTGATCTTTGGCAAAGGTGCAGGAGCATCTGATTCTCTGCATCTTTGCCACGAGCAAAAGTAGAAGTGATGACCAGGACAAGTAGCAAAGTGCAAAATTATAAAACAAGAATAATAACAACCTGCAGCTTACACAAAATGGAAAGAACGATATACATCAAACACACTAATCCCGACCACCATCTCCACTCCCCACCCCACCCCACACCCTTACCCCACCCCTACCCCACCCCTACCCCTTACCCCCCACCCTACCCCTACCCCTACCTTGACCTTCTTCCTCGCCGACGTCGGGGGGTGCATCGCCGAGTGGTCGTAGGTGAAGCCGATGGCGTGCTACGGGCCGGGTCGTAGTCCGAAGCGGGTCAGAGCGCACCACCGGGCTGGCCGGGCGGGAGGCAAAGACGCATCGCTGCATCGAGAGGTGTCGCCGTGGATCGCGTAGCCGAGGAGGAGGCGTGTCGCTGGCGTTGGAGGTGGAGGTCTGCGTGCTGAGAAGAATCGTCCGCCCAGCGCCTGTGATCTACAGAACCTCGACGATTGCGGCGACACAGACTGCCCACCTCCCGGAGTGAAACCTGTAGTTTACACATTGACATTTAATCATAGCTAGGTGAATACATTGCAAACATGAACAATTGGGCACTGCTCAACATACCTGGTGTGGGCACCATGGTGGGGCCGCGTGGTGGTGCCTGCCAACTGGATCCTCCAGCCATGTCTGGGACCGGAGGCACGGGACTGTAGAAGTAGTCCGGCTGGAGTGAGCTCGACGAATGAAGCGCCCGGTCGAGCTGGGCGATCGTGGGCGGTTCAGCCGAGGTGCCCGCCTGGAGGCGGCGCGGCCGGGCACGCGTGGTGACTAGGACCCAAGCTCCACGATCCGCCGAAGTGCGAGCCAAGACATCGTCTCACGAGCTCCACCGACTCCTCCGGTGTCGTGAGCCTGATCGAGTAGGCGGTGGCATGCCGGGTGCAGCTCCTGGCCTCGCCCACCTTTCACGTCACGAACAAACGATAAGAATAATTAAATATGATAGTGAATATATGGTTACATGCTCAAATGGACTTACCATGGCGTATCGCCATCGCCGCTCGACCCGTACAAGTCACCACGCTAGCAAATACCTCTCGGGCAGTGCCTCCTCGACAAACAAGAGACGAAGTACGTGTGGCACGCATCTGCGCCAGGTACTTCGCTGGTAGGAGGAGTCGCCGTGACGGGCGCCTCGTCAACAACGCCCTCCGTAACAAGCCCTCCCATCTGCGCGAGCCACGGCGCCATCCTCTCAAGAAGGGTCACAATCGTCTTCTTCGGTCCGTGCGTGGAGAACACGCGACATAAATCGGCGTTGTTAGCAATGCACTATAACCGTGTAGCATGAATGCGGTGACGAGTAACTCACGAAAGTGCATCTTCTGAACGCGTCCTCGGAAGGCGAGGACCGACGGTGGCCGTAATCGCCTGAGGACCCGCAGGGGCGCGTAGTCCTCAACGAAGACGTCGAAGACGAGCTTCCTCCGCGTCAGCCAGTAAGCGTGGTCCCTGTATCAGAGGTCCGAGGGGCCGTTTGAGGCTCTCTCCGCCACACGCTGGTCGCTGTAGGGGTCCCAGATGACCTGCTCCGGCCGAAGGTGGTCGAAGGCCTCCGTGAAGGAGCGATACGCCGAACGTACCTGCACGGACACCTTCATCGCGGGTACGCAAAGGACAAAAACCGTCGATACATGACAATGAAATAACAATTAAAAAATGAGTTCGAACATGTACCCGTCGCCTGGTCCAGAGTGAACCCATCGTCGATGGCCGAAATCGGCGCATCAAAGACCGTACATGTCGGCGGTGTACCAACGGGGTCAACGAAGGGTCGACCGCGAGGAAGCGCCGAACGACCAAAGCTGCAGTAGTAGAGGCATCCGGCAAGATTGGCGGTCTTGCTTTCTTCACGCACGCTGGCGTCGCAAAGGGCGCCGGTAATGCGTGGCAGCAAGAACCGCCGATCCCCAGGAAACCCGCGATGCGTCGCTGCGGCTCAGATCGGCAATAGCTCGTGCATAGGCTATCCACTGCGGCGCCGACGCTGCCGCTGTGGGTGGATGTGAACATCACCCATCCGAACAACCAAAGCGTATAGGCCTCGAGATGCCTAGCTACCTGGTAATCGGTGGGCTCACCACCATCCGCCGCACCTACGAACAATTTCAACCACATATACAATATCAATTTAATGCAGGACTTAATGCATATTAACAATATGATATTTTTTAGAACCACTCACCTCGAACTGCGCCAACCACCTCCTGGATGGCCCATGCTTCTTGTCTAGTTGGATCTCCGGGTCAACGCCCGCCACGCCGACGAACCGCTCCTCCAAGTCCGGGCCGCCCAACCGGTGGAGTCGGTGATGGCCCGATCGGTGTCCACTGCGATCGGCAACCACAGCGAGCAGCGCTGACGTCTGCAGCCAGTTACCGTCACCTCCCGAAGGGAAGGTGAAAAGTGTGTGTCTCTGGTCTCCCGGTCAACCAAGGGCGACGGCAAATAGGAGCTATCGAACGGAAACGGCGTGACTGTGGACCGTCATTACCTCGGTCTGCTTCCTCTCGCTGCTTCCTGCAGCTCAACAACGAAGGTCGGCGGGTGAACCCTCCACCATCCGTGACAGCGGGAGCAGCCGACGTGCCAACCCGCAAAGAAAGCGACACATGTAAATGTACAGGTAAAATGTGCGTGTGAGAACCTACGACACATGTAAATGTATTGTAACTAACCTGGTGTGGAAGCGGCGTGAACGCACCATGCCTTCTTAGGCACACGGATCCGCAGATAGGGGCACGCGATCGCTGCCCTCTGCCTCTGGATATGCGCATTACGTGTCGCACATCTAGCGCACGGTCCAAAAGTGAGTCGATCTGCTCCATCCCTGCATGGAAACAATTGAAAGATATATTAAATATATCGATGTAAATGGAAAGACATACAAGAAAAATATTTTATTGCACATACGCATTCGAAAGACATTCCAATAAAAAATATATATTGCACAGATCTGAATTGAAAGACATACAAATGTAGGATATTTCTTAGCATCCAACATCAATATAAATACATAGTTCCAAACATAATTCGATACATAACTCAATACATAGTTGCATACATAATTCGATACAAACAGAAGGACCTCCAAACAAAAAGATTACACAGCATAAAGTGAAAACTCAAAATACTTAATTCGATACATAATCGATCGATCACAAAGACACCCAAGAACACCTTGTGGCCTACGTGCATTGGTTTGCCTTGTGGCCGTCTTGACCACACTCGTAACACCTCCTAAGAGGGCCACCAACTTCGGATTCATCCATGTCATTGCGAATCGCCTAGTACGTGGGCGACCAGATCGCCCTTCCGCACACCTCCTTAATGATGGATCCGGGAGACAAATGCGGTCATCTCTGTTAATCGCAGTGAAATCACCATGTGCACGGAATCCACAGAACTCACCGGACCACGTCTGGACAACATGATCCTTTAAGTAGAACGGGGACATGTATTGTGCCGTGTTCATCCCAATTTGGCCACAAGCAGCCATCACGTGTGAGCAAGGGATATGAAGAAGTCTAGGCTTATTGCAAGTGCATTCACACCATCCAGTGGCACCCTGACCGAGATTCACCTCATGCGTAATAACTGATGTGTCGGTTCCCAATCCGCTTTTGCATCGAAGAGTGACTTCGAAGCGGTACTCAGTGATTCCGAAGCTATGCACCATATGCTGCTGGGCTTTCATGCTTCGTTCCTCCATGTAGGTCATCATCCGTGAACAATACGGCATCTGCAATGTCGTGGCATGAAGAACAGCCTCCGCATGCCTTTTCTGGAAGTAGCCAATGATGCCATGCAACATGCCTTCCAAGATGGCCAGGAGTGGTAGCGGACGGAGGCCTCTTATGACCCAATTGTAAACCTCAAATTTATATTCGCTGTCATTACAGCACCAAACTGTTCAACAAATAACGATTAGCAATGAACAACAACCCCATATATTGAATAGAGTACTGTAGTGTACTAACCTGGTGCCTCCGGTGTCATGGAGCAATGCCCACTTCTCTAGAGGCTCCGCCTCTATCCACTGCGAGAAGCAGAAGATATTCCTTGACGTTCTTCTCTTGACATTAGGAGGATCGAGCTCCCCAAGGGGTATTAGCCTTTTGGGTGGGCAATCCTTCGGCTTAGGTGGTTGCTTCTTCATCTCTTCGACATGTGCGATTGTGTGCTTGTCCAACTCGACCAATAGCACGTTGAACTTATGTGCCTGATTCGCTTGCATAACCTCTTAAATAGGTTCACTCGCTTACTCTTGAACTGCTATCAAGAAATTTGCTCCCAAATGTCTCATGCACCACTGCATTACGCAAGTCCGGCCATGCAAATGGCTCATCACTGTCCTCTTGTAGGGTCTTAATTGCGAAATGATACCTTTGTGACGATCATGAATTATGCACGTGTTGGGTCGATCGCGAACTACACCCACCTTCGATGTCCGAAACCACACCAATATCCCGGTTCTCACCCTCAACAAAATGCAAAGGCCAATGGAAGTATGTGGTTGTTCGCATCAACTGCAATGGCGTTAGAATCTGCCCCTTGTATTTTCCGGTCAGAAATGTAACTGGTCCACACAAAGCAATGGTCGACAAGTACATGAATGACGCAATGCAAGGGCCTAATGAAAAATGCGTGAAATGTGGAGATCCCATTTCCATCCGCTTTCTTTGAAAGCGGTGTATGTGCCCAGATTAGTCTGCTTCAATACTTCAAGCACGCGAGAGGTAGGTTGCAATATGAAGCCTCGTATGTGCCAAACCTCTTCTCTAATGCTTTCTGCTTCGCCACGACAAGCCATCGAGTAGCTTATCCGGTACTTAAATGTTCTCAATATTGCTTTACGAATATACGAACACTCAATATCCCGCTCTCAATGATTTCGTTGAACATCTACTAGCAATCACCGCCGCATTCAGGTTGCGGTGTTTGACAAGAACATTTTCAAGCCTGCATGTGTGCTCCACTACTCGTGATACAATCCAATACGTCTCGCGACGCCCGGCTTGTATGCATGAAACTCAAAATTCACATCCAACTGGTCCCCGATGCACTTCAGCGTGTGTACATGTCGGGCTTGAACAGCGCAACCCAAAATTCTCTCAATGCATGGCTGATAGTGCCCTTACGAGTCTCAACGCTGCCCGACTTCCTTGAATTGTTAAAGAATATTTGATTCACCAGGCGGCTTTACTACCGTACTTGCAATGCAGTCGACCCCACAAAACAACTTCATCACTGCAGGCCTTGTCTTGTTAGTTCCACTCATCGAGGGTGGGTACACTACCTGTGAGCTACTACTACTACCATGCATTTCGTAATCCTTAAGTCCCCCTTCACATACCATCTTACGTAAATGTCGATGCTATCATCATGCTCCAACATTTCAGCTTGCTCTGTCGCCATCACAGATCCACCCAATCCAAGCGATCCACAAGTTGCTCGATCTCCTCCCCTTCATGTCGGCGCGACCTTCTGGCGTCTGTTGCACCAGTGATCTTCCCGGCTTGCACCTCCACAGCTTCACGTAGGTGAACTTGACTAAAATTCAACATGTAGCGATGTCTTCGCGCCTCGGCCCGACACCTGGTATTATTTTGCATCTTCTACTTGGAGCAAGCACCTGCACTAAAGCATGAGACACATTCAAAGGCGAGATCCCTTGCAATTCACCTTGTAACCATCTCTTCCATGAAAATCACGATCGATCCACTTGATCTTAACGCTCAATTCCCCATATGGCGGGTCACCAAGCTGACTCGCAGTGGAATAGGGACTTTTGATCTTTGACTGAATGAAACTTACTTGGATTGAGTGGGAAAATCTTTGCAGGTCAATAACGAGCTTTAGTATCACGAATCTTGACGTACTCTCGGGACTGAGGTCTTTGAAACAATTGTGATCGGGAAGCTTCTTAAATATACCCCTTTCTGTGTACTTTTTACTACACCATCTCCATAATCTACACTAAATGTCAATTCATCCAGGCATTCTCAAGTGCCATCGACATAGACCAAATACTTCTTTTGGAGATCATTGGTAACCCCTAAAGTTTACTTACATGTAATGTCAGCGCTCATTCACGTTGCTAAATTAAACGATGCTACATTCACTCAAACATGTTAAATCGACGATGCTCAGCACACCTACAACGATAAAGTGCTAAATTAGGGCTACATGCAATTTGAAGCAAAAGATTTAGTACTCAAATGCTACTATAAACAGAGTAAATTAAACATGCAAATTCGAATCAAGAAGTACAATCGATAACCTCAGAACATTACTCACGGTAGACCTATTCCAAACATCTAATATAAAAACCAGCATTCTACATGCGTTACTCCTAACCCGGCTGGACCAGCTAGTCCGACTCGCTTCTAACCTAGATCGCTAGTCTCGATTCGCTAACCTAGATCGCTAGTCTGATTCGCTAACCTAGATACGCTAGTCCGATTCGCTAACACGTAACTCCTAACACAAATATAAAAAGTTAATGCAAAGAAATGGCAGACAAACACTTACCTGCTGCAGGCTGAAGCCTCTCACTCCCTTTCTCCTTACTCCCTTCTCACTTCTCATCATTCCTCCTCGCCCTTCTCCTTCTTCTCTTCTCTCTGCGCTCTCCACCTTTGCTCTCTCTAGCCATCACTCGCCTTACCGATTACAATCGAGCGGCGTCAGACAGCGCTTCGATTACTATCGCGAGAAGTAGTAGCCATCACCTGATTCGGTGATTACTATTTATTTCGTAAAATGCGGTTAGAAGATTTACTGAAATATTCAGCCATGCGGATTCGCGATTACTAGTAATCAGCCAAATGCAAATCACGTGAATCAACGCATCGTAAATATACTTAATTAAACCTGGCGCTTCGCTCTTAAGTCACGTATTTAACTCAGTAATCTGGCCAGATCCATATGAAAGCGACCTCTTTCATGTATCTCGCTCGAACCGTGACTGCAGCTGAAAAATAAGTGTATTAAGTACAGCGGTGTGGCGAATATATATTATTTCTGCAATTTTTAGGCTTGCGTGATTAAATCAAATAATTCCATTAAAAAATGTATTATTTAAAAAAAAATTCGACATGGACACAGCCAGCAGTGGAGATGGCGATCAGACATCACCGGCGGGAGATCTGAAGAGCCGAAATCTGCCTGGTAGATGAGATTAGATATTTCTTTAAAAAATAGCATCATATATGACTTGTAGGGATGCGAGATATCTGCACTGTTACTTATAAATAAATCGATTTTCTAGGCCTTTTAGATTATTTTGAGAAATATGTGCTGCTTGATTTTAGATTGGTCCGATGATGCAAAACATTTGATTTATAACTCGTGAAGCGTGAGTCATCTCTTGAAAATATCGCGTTCTCCTTATTACCTTTATGGCTTTATCCAACGAGCAAATTGGTAATCAAGATTATCACGGATTGCATGTATAGCCATTCTTATCTTGCACTTTGCGGTGATGGCCACTGAACTCCTTATTTAGCGAATTCATAAAAGTAAAATTTGGTGCATTGGTTAAAACCAAAAGACCTGTGATGAACTCGCAAATCACATCGTGCAGGTGAATTCAGTAAAAGTTGTTCCGGAATATCTTACGGCCCTTATTTTCAAGCTGATGGTATCAGGATCGAAGATCCAATCTTGGAGAAAATACAGTCCTTTCAATTGATCAAACAAGTCATCAATCGCCCGGTAATGAATACTTTTTCTTGATTGTGACTTTATTCAAGGCTCCTATAGTCTACGGCATGCGCAAACTATCATCATTCTTCTTCCACCAAAATCTTGGCGCCTCCCCAATGTGATGAAGCAGTGAAGGCGGGCCGAACAAATTCTTTTTATTTATAGCTTTCCTCAATTTGCTTCAGCCAAATCTAAGTGGTTAATTGGCTAGCATACAGTAAGAATCTCTTCTTAGAGATGGGAGAATAGTACCAAGAACTAGTTCCTATGACAAACTATATGATCCCTATCGTGAGTGGCATACGTCTGATAATTCTTCAGAAATACATCACAGGTATTCCTTTACCATAAAAGTCTTGCCGTACTTTCCAAAAGTTATTTCCTTCCCAAAATTTGTTAGGAGTGCATTTTCTGTGAAAGACTCATCTCTGGCATATACTCCGTCCCGAATTACCTTAGAATTAATTGAGGGTAAATGGCCTCTACTTCAGCACAATCTATTTGACCTTTGTATTTTGTTAGCCAATCCATCCAGAGGATGACATACATTCCATTTTTAATTCTAGAATGATTAGGTTAAACAAGGAATTCTCTACCTCATTAATTTGTATGGTTGCACGAGGACATACTTGAACTGGTGCTCTCTTTCCTAGGTGATTTGAACTATCTTAGCCAAGAGTTCTTATAGGTTTTCCAAATCAAGCTTTTCAACAAAATTCTTTGATATAAAGGAATGTATGAAGCTCTAGAATCAATAAAGCTAAGGTAAGTCACCCCAGGTTTTACACAAAAACTTGCCTGAAACCACATCGGTGCCTCCACAGGCACCTCTTTTGATATCAGCATGATTGACTTACTACCATGAACACCCCAAAATTTTGCTTTTCTTAAATTCATGTGATTTGGCACTGGTGAATTTTGGAATTTTCTAGGAATTTATTTGGATTTATTTAGAATTTATTTGAATTTATCCCCTTTTGAAATAATTAAAAGAATTTAACTTTGCAAATACAAAATTTATTGGAAATATTTTATTTGAAGTATAAAAATGTTCTAAAATATTTTCAGTAATTTTTACGGAATTTCTACGAGTCTTTTGCTGATTTTTAATGAATTAAATGAATTTACGAGAATTAATTGGATTATTTGTCATTTGGAAAATCAGTGGGTTTCTTGTTCATCCAGTGGACCGAAGTCAAGGTCGGACTCGAGTCAAACCCAAGCGGCCCGTTAAAATTGAACCGCTCGGCGAACCCCTAACGCCGCGTGGCCGATTTGGATCGAGATCCAGCGACCGCGATTGAATACGTCACCGGGCAGGGCCCGGTAGGGCGACCAGCTCGCCAAAGTCGGAACCACGAGCCCAAACTCGCCGCCGTTGGATCTTGATCCAGCATTGTGATCGATCCCACGTCGGCCAATCCGAATCAACTTCGGATTAGCGCCGCAGCGAGTGGGCACTCGGTTTTACCAGCGGCGTTTCACCGGACGTCGAGAGCCCTATTTAATGCACCTTGCCATTCTTCAAGTATTGCTTGGCACCAATGCTTACCCGTAGCCTATCTCACGCAGCTCAGCCGCGGCCCCCGTAGTTGCGCGCAATCTAGCGCCGTAGTTGGCGATGCGTTAGCCAGCGTTAAATTACGATTTCGTATGTCGCCAGATCGCCCTCCGCCATGCCGGTGAGCCCGAATCAAAATGCCAGTCAAAAGCATGTCGGTGAGGACCTTTCCCCATCCCGCCGGAGAAACCCCGCCAGCGCCGTCGCCATGTAATCGCCTTCCTGCGTCTCCGGTGACCTCGCTCATATAAACCATCGCCGTCGGCAAAGCTCCACTTTGTTTGTCAATCGAGATCAAGGGCCCCAGATCAGCGCCACGTCACCCCGTTGAGATCCCACGTGCTCATCCGGATCTATTTCCAGCGGTGAATTTAGATCGCTGACGTAGGGTGTGCCACGTAGCCTAAACCGCGCTGAGCTAGAGATAGATCTACGGTAATTAGATCTAGATCAAGCGGTT